>CAKNWT010267287.1:931-12001 GCA_932066315.1 Andricus coriarius
CTAAAGATCTTACAAAAAATGTCTAAAATTATGAGTGAGTGATCAGTGTGTGTTTTTTGAATGGTCTTAGTCTGCCAAGTTTTTGAAAATTGAATAAAACTTGCAATTCTAATTAACTCTCACGATTCTTCTCTGACTATTCCTGATCTGGCAAAATTATTTATTTTTATTTGCGTAAACATTAAACACCCTTGTAGAAACTTATACAATATTACATATGCTACCAAAATTGAGAGTGAAGTACAAGTCAAAACGTTGAAGCGAATTCTAAAAGTATTGCTTGTAAAATTGCATTTTTTGTTTAAATTTGTAAATTTCTACAATAACTAACAGTATATACAACATAATTTTAAGTACAGTTTCCCAATATTTCAACTTATCCGAAATCTTGAATTTTGTAAAAATTTTTAATTTTCTACAATAATTTATGTAGAATTAAAAGTGTATTCATGACGTAAAACACCCAAATTAGAGAATGTAAAATTCTTTAGTTTTTTGTAATACCTTGCAGATCCTCACAACAAGGTAAACAGATGTTAATACAAATTATAAAAATTTTTGAATTGTAGAAACTTTCACTTCGTCGTCAAAAAATTTTTTTTTCTTTTCTACAAGAAAATACCGGAAAAATTAGCTATTTGTATTTAACTGGATCTTCTTGTTAAGTTTTGCACCATTTTTTTTACAAAAAGTACGTGACTTAACAAAAATTACGGTTGTAGAAATGTTGTACCCTCTTGTAAAAATATTTTTCACCGAGGTATCGCTTCATCCTACTCGAAAAAAAATTCTAGGAATAACTGTTCAATATCCATTTATACATCAAAATCCAACAATTCCAGTCCCAAATAAAAATTTTTTTTGTTCTGTTTAGTTTTACATTTTTTATCTATAATTACTGATTTTAAATAAACAGTTAAATATTTCCTCATATTCAGCAATGTTTCCTTTTCTTAATTAAAAAATTTAAATTTTCGAATTTTAATATTGAAACAAGAATTGAAATTTAATATAGGCCTTCAATTATGAATATATTATTTTGATGTTATTTTAAAATTGAAAATAGTTTATAATGTTTTAATCGGTTTACGTTTGTTGAATTGCTAAGAGTATACAATTGATACCGTTCAATTTTAAAAATCATTATAATTTATGTTCACAGTTCATCAACAAATATAGGTCTCGGTATCAATAATGATCGTTTTCAGAGTGATTTAATTAATTTTCGTGATTTATAGGATATGTTGTTTCGAGTAATTAAGCTTTAAAGGTCCACAACATTTCTCGCATTATTTAAAATTCCGCAATTCTGAACGATGAATATGACAGAGATTTTTCTGTTGTTGACAGAAATCATTTTTTTTTTTTGTAAACAAAAACTCTCCAGTTGTTTTGGATGTTACTTGATACTACATGATATTATACTTATTAATAATATATTTATCGTCTTTAAAACTTCTATTCATTTTAATTTAAGATTATGTTCTTGAATGGTTAGTTCTAAAATGGTTTAATCCTTGAGGCCTTGATACTAAAGTTTTTTTTTTTTTTTTTTTTAAATTTAATTTTTAGAATAATTGTTGGAGGTCTCAAAATTTAATTTTCATAATATTGTAGCTTCAAATTCAAATAATTTTCCGAAATTTCAGAACCATTTCGCTATTAAATATTCCAAAAATTCATATTAAGAGCTTTGATAGTCAGTTTTAAATATAATAATCTTAGATGTAAATGTAAAGCAATTTTGAATTAAAATTGCAGTTTCAAAAAGTGGATCCATATTACAGCAATCTTGTTTTCTTTTATTCTTCATTTTAAGTTTTCAATGTAATATATTAAAATTGTTCGATTTTTAGTTGAAAATTTCAGCAAATGAAGCATTTTAAATTGAAAAATTTCAAGAATGAATAATAATTCCAGAAGAAGATTTAAAATAATAAAAAAAAAATTAAAAATTGAGTAAAAAAAACTAAAAACAAAAAGATGAAAATTTAACTATCCGGAATCGATACATCAGTAAATGAATTATTTCGGTAATTTTAAATGGTTGCAAGGTTAGAATTCTGAAATTACATGTTCAACGCTAAGTTTTAAATCTTCCCTTTCATAGGTTTTAATTTTGCAATTAAAATTGAATTGGTTGAATTTCGGAAAGTATAATTAAGAATTAATTTTCTGTTTTGAATCAAGTTCGCATTCGTTTAAGTACAATTTACCAGAGTAGAAATTTGTTCATTTTCAGTGTTTTTCATTTTAAAATTACTAATTTGTCTAATCGGCTTTAATGCTTAGTTATAATTTGGTTATTTAATAACAGTAAAAATTCTAGAATTTTAGATCTTCTGAATTCTGAATTTCAAGTGACCCGAATTTTAAAATATTCAAATTTTAACATCTTGACATTGTCCAATTTTCAAAATTTCAATCTGAATCCATAAACTTGATGATTCTTCAATGCAAAATGGAATGCTTTAATATTCAACGCTTCGACTCAGAGATTATACAATTCAACTACTTTTTCTAATGCAACTGTTCAAAATGTTCAATATGTTGTTTGTTATTCGAAATGTTACCTAACCTAAAGTTAGCTGAATTGGAAGGTTTTGAATTTCTCTTGGTAGGTGGAAAAGTACTGAGGATATTTTCCTTTTACCTTTCAGGTTCACTATTGTGTGTCCCTTGTGGACAGCAGTGCCCTTAAGGGAACTAGCCATAAATAGGTGGCCCTTCGATGGGCCTTTAGGAGTATGGCCATGTGATGGCCCTTTCAAGTTGGCGGCGTGACGGCCCCACACGCGGGCTAAGTGGTTCCAGGAGTATTCCTAGGATCCCCAAAAAAAGGCCTACCTCGGGCGGGGTTATTGGGCTATTGTGAGTCGGAATTGGATTTTATGATTTTATGAATCGTAACTAATCTTATATGTAGAGTAAGGCAAGTGGTCGATACGATTTCAAAAAAAAAAAATTCACTTTTGTGTGAACTAGCAGGCTGCCCAGGTTCAGCCAGAGATTGGCTTTCAGCCCCTTGATCCGGCGTATGAGCTCGTGTGGCTTCAGTGCCACTATTTTAGTGTGGAAGGGAAGCCCCTCAACAAGGGCCATTGGAACGTGGTAAGTGCCTTAGTGCCAACCTTCTCTTCTCCCTCACCATTCCCTCTTTCATTGCAGGATCTATAAATACCTCTTTTCTTGTATGGTTGCAGCGTCGCTACCAAGAGGTAACACGGGCCTGGGTTCCCGTTGTAGAGGAGGGGTACCTGCTCCCGGGGGCCCAGCCGCTTCCGGAAGACGATCCGGAAGAGGATTGGTTGGCCAAATGCGAGTAGTATCGAGGGGGGGGGGGGGTCCTGAATCCTTATTTTTACAATATTGCTTGATATATTTAGTCCTTATTTTACCTTATTAAATAATTTTTATAATAATGGATAGAGGTGGTAGGGAATAGTCAGTTGAGAGGGACTCTTTTGCCTTTCATGAATTGACTAGTTTTAGTCACCACTTTTAGCTGCATCTCAGCGGGCTAGTTCCTCTCTGGCAGTTACTTCCTTCCCAAATTCCTTACCAATAAGTTTCTTTTCTCTGAATTTATAGTCTTTGAATTCAATTTTTAATTTTAATACCAAATTTCTTTTAAATTATAAATCATTTAGCAGTCTGATTATATATAATTTAACAATTCCCTTCATTGCCCTTCCATGCGCAGAAAAAATATTTTTTATGTCGGTGTCTGTCCGTCTGTCGTTGTCGTCGTTGTCGTCTGTATATCGGATAACTTTTGAAAGACTAATCTGATGGGATTGTGCTTTGGTACACAGTTTCAGGGACCAAAAAGAAATATCGAGTTCATAATTCAGCTATTTTGGATAGAAATTTAAAAAGTTAGAGCATTTTCAAAAAATTTTAGATTTTTAGAAATTAATAAATTAAAGTTTTGGAAAAACGACTAAGAGACGAAATAAATGACAAAAAAAGTTGTTCTAACAAAAAATATCTTCAAATATGTTATAAACTCTTATTATGAAAATATATTAAAATAAAAAAATTAACTTTTTGGAAAAAAGGATACAAGCTACAATAACATTTTATTTAACCAAATTTTTCGCCTAAATTATATCTACAAATTTGCTTAGAACCACCTCATGCTATGTTGCGTATTCTTATTTTACATCGTGAAAAATAACATTAAAAATAAGTTAAAATTGTGGAAAGACGACACAAACATATTATGAATTGTAATAAGATAAATTTATTGAAATGATACATTTTTCAGTGTAGCTGAGAATAAAATTTAATGCAAAATAAGAAACAAATATTAAAGTAATCATGAAGAATAAAATGTATACATTATTTTGCAATATCTGAATAAGCATCCCCAGACCGAGGTACAGAAATAAATATAATATAAATTTGATATAATCAAGTTGAAAATAATGTAGAAAAGTTCGCATTTTCGATAAAATCGAGTGCGGAGCACGATACACGTGATGATAATGTGTTCGTTGAAGCCGAAGGAGCTTTAACAAAAGAAAATTCACAATCACCAAATTACAGTTGTTGATGCTTTGATCTTTAATTTTAAAAGGCCTGCGCACAAAAGTGGGGGAAATACAAAGACTGAGCGCGTAGCGCAAGGTACATACGTTATCGAGCGTGAAGCGCGAGATAAATACATTATGGAGCGCGAAGCGCGAGATAACTACATTATCGAGCGCGAAGCGCGAGAAGTAACAGTCGTGCGCCACAGGCGTGCTTAAACTTGCGAGCGAAGCGAGCGGCGCGCGATGAGAATGTGCCCGCTCAGCGGGCAGATTTTTTTCTTCTTAATTTGCAAGCTAAATATGGACAGAAGACGGTCGCACAAAATGTTCATTATTTTGAAGATTTCTCTCTTCCTTTTTCCTCCTGGTTTGATGGAAAAAGCTTATGTCTCTAGTGGAACGACGACGTTTCTATTCCATTCACACACACAAGCGCACAGTATACATAACCTTAATTTCTAGAATGGCTGCAGCGTTTGCGTGGGTAGTAAAATCGTTGACTTCGTTGTCGTTGCATTAGTGTGCGGAGGTGTTAAGACCGCAGTTCTAGGTGATACGTCAGGTGTCTTCTCACAAGCAGAGTTACTCATGCTTGTTGTAAAGCTCTGGATCGTTGAAGGATGTTCGATTTCGACGCTGGTTCCTTCTTGGTTTGCCTTGACACGAGGGTAGCAACAGCAGATGCTCCATCCCACGGCGAGTAGGGCAAGGCCGACATAGGAGCCATGGATCAATATCGGGTGATGAGCCCTAAATCGACGTTGTAGGTTTATCTCGTTCAGCTGTCGTTCCAATTCGTACAGGGATTTCTCATTTACAGCAAAGGTTTCACCTTCAACGGAGTATCCTTTAGGGGTTGCCTTTCTTCTTCAGTCGTTAAAATAAGTTTCCCTTGTTCATGCAGGAGTGGAGATAGATCGGCCAAATTCAGATGCAGGAGGGGTTCGTAAATAGCATCCATTGATCCGATGTTGTTTGTTGATCCGAAGAACAATTTATCCTGCGTTCTGAGCTGACATCCGGGTGCAATTTGGATTATTCCAAGTTTATATAAGTCAATCAGAGTTTTAGACTGATTAGAACATCTTAATCCGACGGAGAGGGGCTCAGCTAAGGAATAGAGCCATCCATTCAAAGAGTCAATTGGAATCCATTCCGATTCTTTGCTATAGGTCACTCGGATGTCACACTTACGGATGACCTTTGTCGAAGGTTTAAGAGCAGTTCACTTTCGCATGATAGGTACTTCGAGTTTTTGTTAATGGGAAAGTTGCTTTTGCAAGTCATGTAATATCGAGTACTTGTGCATGATTCTATCTGTCGATGATTCAGTAAGATGTGTATCCTTTGGGATTCTCCCACGGCAATGTGGGAAAATTTCGGTAGGATGTAAACACTTCCTGAAGCATTCCCCACTACTGATTGGAACACTGGTACCGGATGCAATTGGTTCATCAGGTAGTAGGTGTGTTCCAATAATGGAACATCTACAAGTATATTAAGGATTTCATTTTTGTAGAGTGTTATGATAGTAAAGACGCTGGATAACTCCTGAAGATCCACCTGTGGTCCTTGGATCGGGAAGTCGACTCTAGGGTGATGATCCTGGATATCCTCATAGATTGGGACCAACTGCTCAGATGTTAAGAGGGAGAGATGCATTCGCCCCTGACGGGATGCGTGGAGGACCTCCAGGATTCGGTCCTCAGCACGGATGTAATCTTCAAGGCTGGCATCCACTGCTTTGAGCACGTGAGTCAATTTTTCGGCATGCTTGAGTTCAGCAACTGCTCGCGTGAGATTTTCCAGTCTTACGTTGTTTTGGGACATTTGACGCTCGTGCCGATTTAATCTTTCTTTGTTGCTTTTCGAGAGCTCGTGCACTTCCTCCAGTTGAGCTCTCACTATATGTGTTTGTTTTCCGACCAGGTTGGACATATTAGCCTAAGCTTGATGGAGTTCTGAGATCTCAGCCTCAAGCGTTTCACCGTCGATATATGTCATCAAGCCGGCTATGGGCCCAATGTATTCTCCGAGGATTCCCAGCAATGGCGTAGCTCGTCAGCTCGTCATTCCCATGGACAGGCTAGGGAGAATCGTTTTCTCGGTGTGCTCCTTAATTTCCGTAGCATGCCTGAATACTTCCTTTCTCAAGTTTTGGGCAATGAGTAATTCAGCGTCAAGACCATAGTCGATGATTATCTGCAGGCAGGGTAATCCAAAGTCTGGCATGCAGAGGTCTGATAGATGTTTCAACCGTTGTTCATAGGTGTCCAGGGGTCCTTGAATTTTTTTCAGGTCGAGAAATACGGTAATCCTTCAAGTCCCAATAACTCGTCTCATCGATCCCATGTGCTCGTAGTAGACCCCGGTGTTGGTTTTCAGCGGGCTAATCCTATGCTTCGCCTGATTGAGGTCCTCGGGAGTAGTGAGGGGAGACAGGAAAAGGAAAAGTCATACACGTATCATTTTACCTGGAGAAAAGTGGGCGTTATATTTTTTTCGGGAGTGGAGGGAAGTCCAAGACAGGATAAGTCTCGTTTTTCAAAACAAAACAAAATGTAGGATCAGAATCATTACGCTAGTTTCGGTTTCAAGAATTACATTATTATTCTCTGTGAATCCGACTATTGTGTAGGGTCCTGTGGCTCTACTATCAAATTTGCCATCCCTTACTTCCTTAAAAACGTAGGCCTGGTCTCCTACCATCCCGTTCAAGGGCCGGGCCTTACGGTCGTATTTTTCCTTAGAAGTCATTTTTGCCTTGACCTAATTCTTAGCAGCGATTTTGCGGATTTCCGATATTCTTACTATTAGATCGCGCAAGTAGGAACCGTATGTTTCAAGTTCCTCGACTTGGGGAAAGGAGCTCGGAGTTCTGGCCACTCGGCCAAAGACCAATTCATAGGGCGTCAAATTAGTCGCTTCGTGCACTGACGTATTATAGGCAAACATAGCGAAAGGTAGGAATCGATCCCAATCGTCATAATCATTAGCATAATGCTTAATATAATCTGTCAGGAATATGTGACTTCTTTTAAGTGCCCCATTAGTCTGAGGTCAATGACCGGAATTTTTAAGCTGTTTTACTTGAAAAAATCTCTCAAGGTGTTTCATGAGTTTGCTTACAAAGCTCCCTCTCCGATCAGTCAGAATACTCCAAGGTGCACCGTACTGAGAAAACAGGGAGGTTGCCTACCGCGTGCGCGATGGTGATTGTTCTAAGATCGGGTATCGGGACCGCTATGCAGTATTTGCTGAAGTTATCCGGCATAGTCAGGATATGGCGATTCCCACTTGGGGTAGTGTGTAGTTTTCCCACCGTGTCTAGTGACACTTTTTCAAAGGGTGCTATGGGAGTATCGGTGATCAGCATAGGTTCACGAGTCCGTGTCCGTACGAGTTTTTGCTCAAGGCAGCTCCTACAATTGCGGATAAACTCGCTTATCTCGTCTCGTAAGACGGGCCAAGAGTAACGTTCCGTAATGCGGCGATACGTTTTCGTGACACCTTTATGGCCACCGACGAGGCTATTGTGATATTCGGCGATAATTTTCTTTCTTAATTCGGGGGGTGGTACTTCGATTATGCCGTGGCAAAGAGTCATAGTAATTTTACTGTCTCGGAACGCGTCTGCCATTAATTCTGTCACTCTGTTTTGGGGCAGGGAACCTAAAAAATCTCCGGAATTGGCCATTCGACAGGTGGTTTGATTATCCCGCTCTAGGGCGAGGCGAAGGTTCTTTAGTACCAGAATCGCATCCTTCCAGTCGATGTCGTCCAGGTTTCGTTGTTTTATCACGTTTTTGTATGTACTATGTCGACCGTGAGGAATACCTAGGACTTGTCCCTTCTTGGGTCGGCACTCTCAGAGACCTTGGATATCAAGGCGCTCAGTAGCGACAAGGAGTTTTGCAATAGGATTTGTGGACATAAAATGTTCGAAAATAAAATACACCTAGTTGTCCCTCCTATATGTTAGGGGTTCAGCCCATTGGTGCATAACATTTGGTACGTCAATGCAGAGGCTAGTCGACTTCATTCCCATGTCTTTTTGACTCATGCACGTTTCCTCTGGTTGTGAGGAATCATCGACGTAGGGCACTTTGACAACGATCATAGAACTCGGGTGCGGAGAGGGGTTGCTGCGGAATTTTTCAGGGGCATCCGCGTTAGGCAATCGTCTCGGTTTCAACCTCGTACTTCTTTTAAGGGAATTTCCTTCCTCGTCGAAGTCAAAGTTTTCCCTAGCTTTTGGGAAGGGGACTGATTTCGCGTCAAGGGACATCGAACCAATGAGTCGCGATGCCAAAGGCTTCATGGTTGTTGGTCTTCCGATGAGTGGGGATCTTGAAGGAGAGCATATTTCTTCTGGAATATCTTTAAAGCGAACAGTGCTTCTTCTCGCCACACCAGAATTTTTTGTAAGAATGGGCTGTAGCGGGGGAGGTTGGGACTCGGATTCTTGGATTTCTTGGATGGGGACTTTTTTGTTAAGAGGATCTTCTGAGGCGATCGGGGATTGTTGTGTTGGTTCACACACCGAGGTTTCATCTTCTTTTTGGTCCAAACTTTGCTTATAAGCTTTAAGGAATTTTTGGACCCTTTCTGAAAATGCGTCGCCGTCGTATTCACCGGAAGGGTCGAGGGCTTCTAAATCCCTAAGGAGTTTTTTATCTTCTTCGCCCTCCGAGACGTGAGTACACTTGGGGTAATCCCGAAGGAGGGATTCTTGATCAAGATTGAAGCTATCCAGCCCTTTTTCTTGGGTCGATTTACTAGAGCTATCAAGCTTTTTCTCTTGAATCGATTTTTCAAACAGAGAAAAGGATTTTTCAAGGTCTTGCCTTATCAACTCCTTTCGAAATTGTTGAGTCTGATTAGTTTCTTCTGCGTCCGTGCTTTCTTCGTCTTCGCTACCGGAAACCGGGGCGATCACATCGATGATTGCCGATTCGTGGGCTAATGTTGCTGGATAATCAATACCTTCCCTAGCCAATTTAGAGGCCATTTCGTTTCCGGGGACTCATTAATGTCCCGGAACGTGTTCCCACATTACGTCTAAAGGCTCGAGAGCGGCTTTCATTTTCTCGAATGCGGCCCGATTTTTGACTGGCTTGTTTTCGTAAGTCTTCCAGAGGTTTGCTTCCCATTTTGGGATCTATTCCGTGGCACTATTAATCAAGAACTTTGAGTCCGTTTTTATTCTCAATTTCTTTATTCCTACTTCGTGTGCCTTTTGAGCAGCTACCGTCGCTGCTGCGATCTCGGCCGCGTTGTTGGTCTGGCAGCCTGAGGTTGATTCGGATACGTTTAGAGGATGATTAGGTCCGAACCACACGCCTATCCCTGTCCTTGCTTCTCCAGTATCGTGGCGACATGCAACTTCGATGTAAACGAATACATAGGAATCTTGTCAGAGTCATCCTCTAAGTCCGAAGACTCAGTGAGCGCCTAGTCCATCGCAGGGTTCCCTGTCAGGGCTTCAACGGCCCGATTTAGTTTGCCCTTTTTACATTCAAATTTGTACCGGTAGTTTCGGAATTTCTACCGCCAGTGCTACAATCTAGCCTCCAAATTGGCAATGTAGTTTATCGAATGAATCTGCTCGTGTTCGCAAGACAGTATAAATACTCGACCGTATAAATATGTTCGAAATTTGCCAGGGCCTGGAGGATTGCAAAACATTCCTTTTCTTCCTTCTCGTAATTCTTTTCATGTCCGTTCATAACCTTAGAGAAGTAGGCAACAGGTAAGTCAATACCTTCACTTTCCTGAGTGAGGATCACACCGACGGACGTCCCTGAAGCTAGCACCGCCTTTTTGGAAAATCGAATTCAAAACTATCCTATAATTAAGGGCTCATTTAGGGCTTTTAAGGGCCGCAAGTCCTAAATTTTGGGCTCTGCAATTTTTTATAAAAAACGGGTTGCGCGCTCACTTCACATGAAGCTAGCACCGCCACACCTGTAACTTGGGAACTATTTATTCAATCGAATCCAGGTTTTTTCAGAAATTAAGGGCTCATTTAGGGCTGGCGATCCCCACTAGGCCCAATCCTAAACTCCTTTTGGTTCTTTTTAAAACGGTGCGCGCTCTGGTTTCACATGTGAAGCTAGCCCCGCCACACCTATAACTCCGAAACCAGTGCTGCAATCAATTCCAGAATCATACAAGAATTAAGGGCTCATTAAGGGCTGGAAAGAACCCTAGGTCCCAAATTTTGGGCTCTGCAATTTTTTATAAAAAAACGGGTTGCACGCTCACTTCACATGAAGCTAGCCCCGCCACACCTATAACTCCGAAACCAGTGCTGCAATCAATTCCAGAATCATACAAGAATTAAGGGCTCATTAAGGGCTAGAAAAAACCCTAGTTCCCAAATTTTGGGCTCTGCAATTTTTTATAAAAAAGCGGGTTGCACGCTCACTTCACATGAAGCTAGCCCCGCCATACCTGTAGCTTCAAAACTATTCATTTAATCCAATAGAAACAGGCTTTTTCAGAATGTAATGGCACATTTAGGGCTCCG
>CAKNWT010267293.1:2236-16554 GCA_932066315.1 Andricus coriarius
ATAAGGTTAAACAACCACCGCAGGGTCTCACCGGGAGCAACTGCCATCTAAAAATGACACCGGCTCCCAATAGGACCGCAGTAAGTCACACCCACGGTCACGTCTCACAACCGTGAGATGGGTGCTCACAGGACACGACGAAATTACAACGACAGGCCGGCGAAACCCTCGCGTGTCTTGGCCTCGAGTGTGCAACGGAGATATTTCCCTGGGAGCGTACGGCAGGGCTGGGTCGCGGTCTGTAGATATACGCCTTTCCTGCTTGTGTGGGACACCCCGATAGTATGTGTTCTAGGTACTCAGCGTGTGCATGACACGCTCTGTACCTATCGCTGGTAACTTGTTGACATAAAATAAATGAAAAATAAATATTAATAAATAATAGAAAATGAATACATTCTATCATACTGTGCCATATTGTATATGATGCAATATTCGGTACAAGTAATTGTCCTTGTGATAGGTGCTCTCGGAGGTGCGAAACTATCACTGGTTCATAACCTTAAAGCCATACCCGCGTGCTAAAAATATGCCAAGGCACTTGCGAAAACTGTCATCCTTGGGTCGCTTCGTGTCCTCAAGACAGCCGAGGGTTTCGCCGGCCTGACGTTGTAATTTCACCGTGTCCTGTGCCACAAGAACTTACCCCTTTAAAAGTTAAAAAAAAAATGAAAGTCCCATATCTCTGCCATTTTGTCAAATTTTCTAAAAATACTAGGGTGAATTTTTCTTCACTAATATAGGACTATATACGTCGAGTCACAGCCAAATATCTTTCAAACAACGATAAATCTCAATTTAAAACAATAGTAAATCTCAATGTCCTGCTAGTATTAAATTATATTGTGTTCATTTCATTTTTCTTTATTATTAATTTATTCATCGTATTCAAATCTTGGAATATAAATGTTTTTAATAAAGAAGACAATATATCCTTTTCAATGTTAAAATTAGAATAGGGGAGACCACCCTGCAGTAGATAATGATCCTACACTAGATACTCATTAATTCAAAATACTAATGTATGTAAAATATTTAATAAAACGTAATTAACAGTTAAGACATGATACGTGGTATTATATTAAAATTATAATGGGTTATTTTATATTATGTCACGTCCCGCGACGATTACAATAATAATAATTAATTATAAACAATATATTATAACTACGTAACATTTATATAACATTTATATTCAATAGACTCTACTACATAACATTTATATTCAATAGACTCTACTAAATAACATTTATATTCAACAATAAAACAACAAGCTGAAAGATCATATCCAATATCCAATTATTATTGTTAAAATCATATTATAAACAAACCTAATACTATTTAAATCATTCGTGAAGATCAGATTTGAAAGGGTCGACCCAACAGACCAAGATGAGCTGTACGCATCATCTTTCGCACAACAAACAGGCACACACTAATCAAAAAGACATGAACTAATCAACGAGGCAACCAGAAAAGCTAACTGTATTTTCAATCTCATACGCTTACACAATGCTGGTACCTATAGCATTTACACAGCGCAGTAAACGAAAATGAGAGATACACACAAATTCTCTCACAACCAACGCAACAAACGGGCACACAACAATTAAAGGCCCATAAATTAATCAGCAAGGTAACCGTACAAACTAGCCACATTTTCGATCCTATACATTTACAAATGCTGGCACCCAGCGGCCTACATAGAATCTGCAGAACAAACACAGCAAGGAGTCACCCATTATTTTAAATGCTATAAATTAATCAGCAAGCCAACCTTAAGAACAGACCAGATTTTCAGTCCCACACGTTTAAAAATGCTGGTACCTACAATACTCAGCTAAATGATTTAAGCATCTTGACCTACTTATTTCTATGCAACGGACACCAGCATCTTCGATGAAAAGCAATAAATATCTTCATCAAGATGACAGCTATAGGAGGGTGAGCCTCACACAAATAATACACGCAAACTTATGCCCTTCTACGCATTAGAATATCTCAGCAATTGTCACCTAGGAAGGGATACTCATCGCGGATTGGCTATCTTATTAATTACCCCCTTGGACTAGGAAGGGATATAATACATATTAGCTACTGCGACACTTTCCATATATGGGCATACCTTGGATAATTACACTCCTAACACTCTTCTACATAATCGAATATGCACGCTGATTGGGACAAAGATTAATCCCTACTTTTCCGAAATTTTGACTTTGAATGATTTCATATTAATAAAGTATGGTGAAATAAATGATAAAAAATATAAATAAATGTTTAAATGATTTTATGCCAGATTTTATATCTGGAAATAACTATGGTTTGCCAGCAAGATACTTGATAACTGCAGATTTTAAAGCAAATCTTCCCGATTTCGGTATAATCGACCATGTGACTATCAGTCCTAATGGAGCTTGTGATGGCATTCTTGGCATCGTTATAAACTTTGCAACAACGCACAGCCTGAGGAAGTCACATACAGACAGTATTAAAGCTGAAAAAACCGTCGTTTCTGAAGTTAAAAAGTGCACTAACGCAATTCAATTATTGGTCATTTCTACCGAAAATTGTCACAAATTTCGTAAGAAAAAACTCAGTAATGTAAGAATGGACCAATTATTGTGCGGATTTTTAAGTGACACGTATGGAGCTAGCAATAGCAGAAACTGGTCAAATGAATTCATTTATGGCCTAACAGCTAAGCATGATTGGCAAGATTTTACGACGCACAGTGGGGGGAAAAGGTGCCCGTGGACAAATTATTTTATAACTTTTTCTATAGCTTTTTTTAATGAAGTCTAATTAAGTTTCAACGAAATTTGTATGCGCTGATTTTTGAAAAAAGTTAAAAAACCTCTTTTATCGAATGATAATTTTGCTTTTTTTTTTAACTTTTTAGAAGCGTTATTACTGTGAGATTTTCAGATTTTTTATAAAAGGTTTCAACTTACTCCCAGAACTATTTGGCCCTCTCCTGGCGCTCAGGCTATTAGACCATTGGGCCATAACCTTAAAAGTCCGCTCCTGAGGGTGAGAGAAATTAACCCTTAAATGACACACCTCCAAATAATCACATAGATGACACATGGGGACCCCATATGTCATCTATGACAGCTCGGAAAACATGCAATAATTCTGAAAGGTATTAACATTTCGTTCTAAATTTTTCCCCATATATTTCAAACCAGCACACAATTACCTAAGAAACCACTCTTCACTCGCAAACATAGTTAAAAAAAATTGTATTTTTCAGGCCTGTGCATTTGTTAATGAATATTGTATTAATAATTAACAACTGTTGTCAATTTTCCAAGTATCATAACAAAAAGTCATCAGAAACACATTTTTGGTTGATTTCGTAAAAAAATTAGGTCATTGGGAAGCCATTGAAAAATATTAGCAGAAGAATATGAGAACCGATCAATAGGGAGATTAGAGTAACTTCTGCGAAAAAACTAAAGACATTCCTGAGAAAGTGGTGCTTCACATGTTCCTGGCAAAAGACCCGGAGGCCTGCCTCGGGCTCATAAAGCTCGAAAATGGCGAGTCTGCTGAAGGCTGAACCACCTGATGGAAGTTCACTTCTCAGGTTTTGAACAAACTCATGCCGACTGGGAGGACGAATGCAGGGCCAGAAGAGGAACCATAGAGAGGACGAATGCAGGGCTAGGAGAAGAACCAGAGAAAGGCCGACTGCAATTTCTCCGTAAAAGTCTTCAATATCAAGAAGGTGGAATGGGCTCTTACAAACGAGCATGGACACGCTGTCCAACGATATGGAAGGACAGCAGAATGGTATTCATTCCAAAACCAGGGATGGAGGGATACACTGCCGTTTAAGACTTCATGATGTCCTTTATTCCGAAGCCATTAAAGAAGTTGGTCTATCAGAAACATCAGGAATAAGGTAATCTTAGCCTCCTCGCTGCACAGGGGACAGCACTCCTTGCAGGTGCCTCCAGCAATAACCATCCAGAAGCCATACTTTAGGAGGTTTCAAGCTGCGGCTTGCGAGGTCTCCTAGATGGGAAGCATGTTGTGCGGGATGCGTCTCGAAACCGGGGTAAAGGCCAAGTTAGGGAAGTAGCATGGCGGAGATGCTCACAGAGGGGTGTTCTGCCAACCCTGCTGTCGTGTATTGAAGTCGACAGTCTTCTACGTAGGTTCAATGAGGAACGGTATTATACTCAAGGATATGCGCATGAATTTGTAATCCTCATCAAAAGGGCTCATCTGGAAACATTCATGGGCCTCAGGAAATCGCTGCTGGGCGTCGTAAAACTGTAGTTGCGATAGCTCAGGACTCTCGGCCAATACGGGGAGGGCCAGCTTAGTCATATTTACGAAAAAGTACAAGATGTTGAAGGTCCACGTCCCTGCTTTTCACGGTAAGACTGATAATCTCAGAATCGGTTAAATATTTGGGATTAATCCTGGAAGTCGTAGATCTCGTCGGAATACATATTTTTTATCTTAAAACTTTTTTTCTAGAATTAATATTTTTCAAGAAAAATGACACCTCTAGGATGCGTGGTTTTCTTTGGGCGTTGGAAAAGGGGTTCGCATGAGCGGAGGGAGGGGGTGTGGGTCATTAAAAATGCCCAAGATTAGGACGCGTGGTTTTTTTTGCCCTTGGAAACGGAGGTCCTAGTGAGTGGATGTGAACCACACCCTCTCCACCCACTCACGCCGAACCCCTTTTCCGATAGTCAAAAAAAATCTGAAAATTCACTTTGGTCATTTTTCTCGAAAAAACATTACTTTTAGAAGAAAAGTATAAATATAAAAATATGTGTTTCGACGAGATCTACAACTTTTGTAAACAACATTTTTTCCAAAAAAGGAAACCAAAAGGAACTAGGCCAAGTATCAAGTCAATATTCCTGGGTGACCTTTTCGGAAGTATAGCCCTAATTTTTCATGGTCATCTCTATGCAGCATCACACTACACATAGTAATGGTTTCGGCTGTATGTTTTCAATTGCTGCACCGCTTTGCGCTATCGCGTCCTCTTTTTCGCTGCCGCTGATCCCTTTGCGTCCAGGAACCCATATCAAGGCTCGGTTACCGCCTCCCTTCCACATATCCCTGTTTGGGGTGAGGTCGTGGACATCCTTCGTGAATTTATAGCGTTTTTTAAATCTTATCTTGACTGGTTCTTAGAATTGGCTGTGTGCTCATGTGTGGCATGTGTATTTAGTCCTCTAAGTCCATCTGCCCGCTCATGCCAGGCGGCCTATCGCTCGAGTCGCCTCGGTGGTTATCGTAACGTGTAAGGGCTTTTTACGAGCATAAGCCTATCGCCGCCGTGGTCGCATTTCTAATTGCTTCCGTCACACCCTTCAAAGCTAGCGTCTGTAATCGTCCTAATCTCTCCTGTATCGTTTTGAGCTTCTCGCTTGGCTAATATACCTCGGCCGGGTAGGAGTCTTTCTTGGTTTGAGAACAGCGAAGTAGAGACAGGCAATCATTTTAGGCCGAAGACCTATGTCAGACCAACGCGGGACGAACCTTTTGAATCGCGTCTCCAGTTGCTTTGACTAAAGTCGGGTCCAAATGTCGAGGAACAGGTCAAAGTGGATCCTTGAAAAAGGAGGCCGAAAACCCCTGTTTTTTGGGACGTTAAGCCCCCTAACTATTGACAAAAATTTTCAGGACAAAAGTGAACATATCGCTGCATCCAGAAGACTTTAAGCTTTCAGATGCTTTTTATTAGACATTTCAGGGAATTTTTTGTGCGAGTTGCAATAAAAAAAAGTGAGGGGTCTCGACATTTGGACACGATTTTAGTCAAAGCAACTATACACGCGATTCAAAAGGTTCTTTACGCGTTTATCTGACATAGGTCTAAGGCCTAAAATGATTGCCTGGCTCTACTCCGCTGTTCTCAAACCAAGGCTCCTACCCGGCCGTGGTATGTTGGCCATGCGAGAAGCTCAAACTGATACAGGACAGATTGGAACGATTACAAACGCTACCTTTAGGGGTGTGACGGTAGCAATGAGAAATACGCCCACGGCGGCGATAGGCTACATGCTCCTAAAGAGCCCCTACACGTTACGATAACCGCCGAGAACTAGTCAAGATAAGATGAAAAAACACTCTAAATTCATGAAGGATTTGCGCGTCCTCACCCCAAACAGGGATGTATGGAAGGGGGACGGTAACCGAGCCCTCATATGGGCGACAAGCGGTGCAGCACTTGAAAACATAGGCCCGGAACCATTACTAGGTGTAGTGCTATGCTGCACAGAGATGGCCATAAGAAATTAGGGCTATACTTCTGAGAAGCTCACCCAACAATATTGACTTGATACTTGACCTGGAGGTTCCTTTTAGACCCTAGTTGAAGGCACTAAAAGGATTTTTTGGCGCAAATCAATATAAATAAAGTTATTAATAATTTTGACTTTGTTTTTTAAATTAGTTTTTTTTCTTTAAAATCTCGAAAAATATTGATTTGGGAAAAAATGTTGTTTACAAAAGTCGTAGATCTCGTCGAAACAAATATTTTTTATATTTATACTTTTTTTCTAACATTAATATTTTTCGAGAAAAATGACAAAATCCAATTTTTAGATTTTTTTGGCTGTTGGAAAAGAGGTTCGACGCGAGTGGGTGGAGAGGGTGTGGTAAACATCCACTCACACCGACCCCCTTTTCCAACGGCAAAAAAAACAACCACGCGTCCTAATCTTGGGCATTTTAAATGGTAATTTATTGTAATAAAAAATTTGAAAATTCATTTTTTTCATTTTTCTCGAAAAATATTAATTTTAGAAAAAGAAGTTGAAATATAAAAGTCGAAAATTATTAATAACATAATTTAGATTGATCTGCGCCAAAAATCCTTTTAGTGCGTTCAACTAGGGTCTAAAAGGAACCCCTAGGTTAAGTATCAATTCAATATTCTTGGGTGACCTTTTCAGAAGTATACCCAAAATTAGAACCGGACAAAGCACCGGGAGTTCGGGGAATATACTAATGGTTCAGCCATCCTCGGCTCTATCTACAACAGGCCTGTCCAGCGAGGGTAAATACCAGGAAATTTGTCCGAAACTACTCAAATGACAGATGTTAGTTTTCCACCTCCACTGCCTTCTGCTCTGTACTAGAGAGCCGTGATGGTGATACGTGTCGCGTGCTCTTGTGACGTAGAAGCGGAGGTCCCTTATCACCAGGGGGGGGGGGACTCGCCATACAAATGCACTGTGTCAGTTTTGTGAAGGACGACAGAAAATGAAACACTGGCGCCACTAGTGCGACGCCCTACATTTAAATGAAAGCTGATTAGAATCATGGGAGATTTAGTATTTTTCGCATTTTTTGTAATATTTTGGACGTTATTGGATGATTTAAAAACTTTGAGCTTGAGTTAAGCAATGACTAACTGTTTCTAGAATCTAAAAAATATCTAGGATTAAAAAGTAGACCTTATATACACTGAAAATGTCGGTCTTTAAGGGTTTTAATTTTCAAGTAGAGTAAAATGGTAAAATATGAAGATTACGTCTTTAATGTTTGAAACAAATAAACTAAATGCTCTGAAATGATAATTTAAAAAATTGTTCTTCTATTTTTAATGACTTGAATGATCCTAATGTATTAATAATAAAAATATACAAGAAATTATAAAAATCATCATTTCTAATATTCAGTAAATTGTATTGATTGTTAAGCGGCTGAAAAGATTATAAGTATTAAGGCTATTAACTTTACTGTACAATCAGTCAATTATTTATTTGAAAATGCAATTAAAAGATGGAGATATAAATTTAATATGTAGCACAGACAGTAGGAGGGTATATAGGAGCAATAAATTCCAGGTTAATTTATTTAAATAAATATAATTATTTAAATTATTCACCAATATACTACCCCAAAGTATAGCGAAAAATACACTTTTTTCATTCATAAATAAATAGTCAAACAGGCACTTATTCGCGTTTATACCAACTGGGAAAATGTTCGATACCCTATCGATTACACAGGACCACAAAATCTAAACCCTTCCAACAAGGACCAGACTAGGTGGGTCTTATATTTTCGTGGTCTCTGAATTCGAATCCGTGGTTCGTTTGGTCCCATCAGGTAATGGTCAAGGTCAGTTCAAGGTCAAACTTACCAAATTAATCGCTAACCAATTAAGTCAGGGTAACTATAGGTTTTCGGGGTCGCTGAATTCAAATCCGTTCTCCGTTTGGTCTTATCAGGACAGGATCAAGATCAATTCAAGGTCAAACCTATGAAATTCACCGCTTACAAAATAAGTCAGGGTATACGTTTTCGGGAACGCTGAATTCGAATCCGTTGTCAAGGTCAGTTCAAGGTCAAACTTACAAAATTCATCACTAAACAATTCAGTCAGAGTTCCTATAGGTTTTCCGGGTCGCTGAATTCAAATTCGTTGTCCGTTTGGTCCCATGGGGTCAAGGTGAAGGTTAATTCAAGGTCAAACCTACAAAATTCATCGCTAACCAAATAAATCACGGTAATTATAGGTTTTCGGGATCGCTGAATTCGAATCCGTTGTCCGTTTGGTCCCATCATGTCAAGGTCACGGTCAGTTCAAGGTAAAACCTATAAAATTCATCGCTAACCACATAAGTCAGGGTACTTGTAGGGTTTTGGGGTTATTATATCAACTATTACATTTTTCGTTAACAATTCATCTTTTTTAGTCAGAAAAATTTAACCATTTTGTTAAAAGATGAACTACTTTCTTGAACATACATTTTTTTTGAAGATTCACAATTTTAGTGGAAAGTTAATATTTTTTGGTAAAAATTCTTTCTTTTTGGTTACTTTTTTGCCACATTATTGTTACTTTTCGGTTACTTTTTTGATAGATTTATGGTTACTATTTCACTATTTTATGAAGCTTGAGCAGTTCCGGGCCCTGTACATGTCCAGGTTTAACAATAAAATCCTTTTTGTCACGCTTAATTGCTTGTTGCCAACATTCAACCTCATTTTTTGGGAACACATTTATCCGTAAATGAATAAAATACGGCAAATAGACGATAAAGGTATGACATTTGACGAGTTTTTGCATGCAAAATAATAATAGACAACGGGCAGACCGGGCGTCGCGGAGGTGGCGCCAATGTTTCGCTACTCGCCGCTCTTCACAAAACAGACTAGCGCCTCTAATGCAAATGCGAAAATCGTGTCACCCCTTCTGAGTACCACAGAGAAAACTGAGTTAGAATTTAATTTTTTTATTTTAATTTTCTAAAATGTACCTTACATTAAACACAAATTTTTACTCGTATCCTTCACTAAAAAAATAATCTTTTTTGTGACATGAATATTATTATAATGGTTCAGATGCTTATAGGGCATAAGAATTTGAACTATCACAAACACAACATGGGTTTCACGACAGAGTGCAGGAAATGCGGCAGTGATGACTATAATTCTCTGCACGTCCAGAGCCTGTGTCCGCTTTTCGCCAGACTCAGGCAGCAAGCCCTTGGGCCCCTTTCTAGGGACCCGAGGAAATCATAACGCAAAAGGTGTTGATGTCCTCCGCCTGCCTATAAACTTAACTAAACTAAATCGGATCAAAATTGTAAGTTCTAGACTAGTCCCACTGTGGGACGTAAGAATATTCCAAAATAACTATATTTAATACGTATCGAAATACGTGTCGTATAAAATTCCTTGAAAAATAGAATGTTTTGTAGCGAAACGCTCCGGCGCCTTGAGCATGCATTTTGCACAACCTGCCCAATTTTTATTGAATTCGCCCTTCAAAATTTTAGAGCACTTAAGTAATTCATGAAGCTGTAAAATTGCAAGGAAAGAACGTTATTTACTACCGACATGAAGAAAACGGCTAGCTTAGCATATGGGGCATAATTTCTGAAGTGTACCCACCTCGAAAGTGAAGGTTGTTTGATCGGACTAAAAATTGGCCCAATTGTAGTCCTATTAGACAGTACTCCTCACACCAAAAATTATTCAATTTCGATAATTATTTACCAAAGTGGAGGGGGTAAAACTTTTTGATTTTTTAAGCAAAGCCTTACTTTCAGACATTTGTAACTTTTTTACTATTGCCTTAAACAAAATTTCACCATGAATATTTTTGATATATTTTTTTACAACCTTTCTGGTGATTGTAACGATTTTTAAAAAAAGTCAAAATTTACCCTATTTTTTGAAAATCTAAAATAAATTTGACTTTTTTCAAATTTGGACACTTTTTTTGTCTTCAAAATAGTTTTAAAACAAAGCTGAGTTTTTTTCCTATAAAACCCCCAATTTTCCGAGTGGCAAATTAATTCGTCTTTGAGTAATAGAAAGATACGTAAACAAGTTGCCATGATAGAGCGGGTGACGCGCGATCTCCCCTAGTGCGCTCACGCCGAGGATCTTTGTGCAACCCTTCAGTGCCAGTTTTTCAAATTAAGAATATTATATGGTGATATTATGTGTCTTTCTGTTCGATTTTTTGGCGATAGTTTCAACAGTTGTTTTCTTTGCAGGCCTCTTTTGCGGTTTTTCTTTTTTCCATTCGAGAAGATGTCTTATTTCTCAGAAAACGAAAAATTCTTGAGTTGAAGTTTTCCATCTTGAGTGAGAAAAAAAGCGTGGTAGTGTAATGTACCTGGTATTGTAACATCCTTGTCCAATCTAAAAAGAGGAAGAGCATTGACTCCTGAAACTGAAACTCTAATGAAAAACTTTTATGAACGCTCAACTTATATCAGACCACGTACGCCTGAAGATCAGTATTTCGAAATGCACAAAACTCAGACCTCGTCATTGCTTTCTAGCAGGAAGCAGTGGCACTTATAATGTGTTCGTTCGCGTGCATCATAAGAATGTCAAGTAAATGTTGAATGAAATAAATATTCAACAGTTAACAGAGGATACCAACATGGTGATCACAAATTATCACGACTGTCTGGATGCTGTGAAAACTGTCCAGGTACTCCAAACTTGAAAGATAACATCACAAAAGCTTTTGATGAACATTTTATTAATGAAGTGAGATTTGGAATTTGGTTATAGAGCGATAGATGTACTCTACAGACTCTGCTAATGGATACTGATGAATTCCTAGATGATTTCTGTGAAAGGCTGTTGAAATTAAAAACTCATCACTTTATTGCAAAGGCGCAATCATCTTTTTTCAAAAACCCGAAGGAAAATTTATTGTCTGGGGAGTTTTTGATGTGCTTTGATTTTGCTGAGAATTACGCCTTCATAATTCAGAATGCAGTGCAATTATTTCACTTGAATAACGACCAAGCTACAATATTCACTGTGGTAATTTATTATAAAAAAGATGGAGAGCTCAAGCACGTAAGTATCGCAATCATATCTGATAACTTAGATCATGACACGGTGGCTGTTCGGGAGTATCAGAAGATAATAGTAGACTACTTGAAAACTCATTTCAGGCCAAAGAAAATCTACTATTTTACTGATGGTGCAGGGCAACATTTTAAAAATAAGAGTAGCTTTGCTAATCTAAAAGCCCATGAAGAAGATTTTGGTATTTAAGTTGAATGGCACTTCCATGGCACATCTCATGGTAAAGGTGCATGTGATGGTATAGGAGGGAATATAAAGAGACAAGCAGCACGTTCAAGCTTACAATGTTTTCCCAAACTTCATATACTCACTCCCCATGCCCCATGCCTTAGCCACCGAGTTACTGAAAGCCAGATCTGACAAAGCTGATACGATACCAGGTACATTACAGGACCACGCTTTCATTCTCACTCAAGATGGAAAGCTTCAACTCAAGAAGTTTTCGTCCTCTAAGAAATACGACATCCCGAATGGCGAAAAACAGAAACCACAAAAGAGGCCTGCAAAGAAAACATCTGTTGAAACTATATCCAAAAAATCGAAGAGAAAGCCACATATTATTACTTAACTTAAAAAACTAGCCTTAAACCGTTGCACAAACATCCTCGGCGTGAGCGCACTAGGGGAGATCGCGCGCCACCCGACATATCATGGCATCTTGTTTACGTATCGTTCTATTACTCAAAGACGAATAAATTGCCACTCTGAAAATTGGGGGTTTTATAGGAGAAAATCTCAGCTTTCTATTAAAACTATTTTCAAGAAAAAGAAGTGTCGAAATTTGAAGAAAGTCAAATTTATTTTTGATTTTCAAAAATAAGGGTCAAATTTTGACTTTTTTTTTTAAATCGTTACAATTACCAGAAAGTATGTGAAACAATCTATCAAAAATATTGCTAGTCAAATTTTGTTTAAGGCAATAGGAAAAAAGCTACAAATGTTTGAAAGTAAAGCTTTGCTTAAAAAACCCAAAAAATGTACCCCCTCCACTTTGAAAAATAATTACCAAAATGCCTTCATTTTTGGTGTGAGGAGTACTATCTAATAGGACTACAATTGGGCCAATTTTTAGCCCGATCAGACAACATTCATTTTCGAGGTGGGTACACTTCAGAAATTATGCCCCACATGTCTTTAGGCGAGTGATATCGAAAATACTTTTTAAAAAACCTCTGCTTAAATGGTCATATTGATGGTCTTTTTCTAAATGAAATACTAAATCTTTAGATAGAAACGTTGTAAATTTACCTTATCTTCTATCATGTGATCTGAGTCGCTATAACTATTTGTAGATTTCAGCACCAGTCCTTCAATTTCTTGATTCAGTCCTTCAATAGAAGAACGCATAGGAGGTCTTATTGGCTTCACTTGTATACTCAAGGAATTTGTCCTTGCACTTGAATTGAACTGATTTTCTGAAGAAACAAACAAAAAATTAGGCAATAGTCGAATAATAACCTTTTCTGAAATGTTTGGTGTTATTCTTAGAGAAATAATTTACTCATATAAAAACTAAAGCTATTTCACACGGTTTAAAATTGTAATTGTATTGTACAGACAATCGTTTATTCGCAATCAGACAGACACTTATTTCAGGTTTCGCTTCACTATGAGCAGTTAGACACCCTATCAGGACAGTCAAATTTTACCCCTAGGATTATAAGGCTAAACATGTTTTTTTCACTACCCGCAGATGATCAAACTAGAAGAATTATATAATAATCAAAAGTGACCAGTGAACCAGTGTAGTTCAGCTTGTTTGGCGTACTATAATAACTAACTAATTTTCGACCACTTGTTAATACTTAGAATATTCGTGGCATTCACTGCGATTGTTCCGAAATATATGACGTTAAAGTTTCTACGGATGCTGATTAAGTGGTTTTCGTTTTTTTTTTAATGACAAACCTGATGCTTTCATGGGATTAAAGATAAGGTGTTACTCAGCGGGTTACTGAGGCGTTAATCAAAGTTGGAGAAGAACAACAGATCCTCCTGGGATAATCAAGCTCTCCCTCCGGCACTACATTTTCCGGATGGGACAACCTATGTGAGACCCGTTCAGGAAATTTGGACACAAACGAGTATTTGAATCTTATTCCAATTCTAATAGTATTAATCATTGTCAATAAGTATGTATTGTAACGGGGGTTTCCCGAATTTAATTTACTTACCGCCTGGCCGGGGATGGCCGAGGACGGGAAGACTGTGTACAAAAGTGGTGATTACTTACTTACGGATTAGTAACCCTTCTCGGAAAAACTGAGTTCGCGAGTCACCTTTTCGACCGGCGAACAATCCACGTAGCTCGTTGTTATTCCAGGGCGCCAGGCAAAACTTGATTTTACCCGAGCCTCGCTAGATCCTGGAATGAATGAATTCCACTAATATAAATTTGACTATTTGTCCTAATAAAGGGGTTTGTCAGGCGGAATGTCATTGTGAGAATATAACCGATTTCATTAAAAATCGGTACTTGGGGTTTTTGTATGTTACGAGCGAATCTCCATTCTTTTTTTTATAATTAATGTAGCTCGAAATATTATTTCAAGCCACATTGATTCAAAACTATATGAGTTTCAAGGGACTCTCTGCTCGCTCGTAACCTGAGAGCTTACTGTCAGCATGCTTATGCAGCATGCCAAGCTCCCGGGGACTGATAGCGAGCCAACTTGCGAATGAGAAGAGTAATGACCTGAGAGAATGATTTTAATCAAGGATAAAAATTATTGTCTGATGAAAACATGATTTTCATTTTTACACAGGTATTTGAATTTTGTTTTCTCTTCCCCGAAGAGGAAAGTGACTAAGAGGAACAACAATACCCATAATTATCATGGAGTGTATTCTGAAGATATTGAAACGCTTGTCGCTTCCCGAGGATCGTCGGGGCGCCCTTGGAGCCACCGCTGAGGGCCACAGCATGCGGGACGGTGGTGATGGTGAGCTGCGATATGGTCAGGCAGATCTCACCAATCAAACAGCTG
>CAKNWT010267296.1:819-17125 GCA_932066315.1 Andricus coriarius
TCTTATAAACTTGTTAACTGTAATTTTCATATGTAAAAAGTCATTTTTGGAAGAAGCTTATCACACTTGATTTCTAATTTAGTTCCCCCCATCGTATGTTTCGTTAACAATCTGGAATTAACTTTAAAAGTAATTATTTCAAGAAAATGGCGGACTATACTGCTAACGAAATTGTTGACATTCTGCTTATTTTAGGTGAATATCAACGAAATTACCGAAGAGCTGCTGCATTGTATCGTGAACGATGCCCTGACCGACAACATCCTAATCATAGTGTAATACGTAATATTGACATCCGTAGTCTTTGAGGAAATTTTCTTCGACTAAGGAGGATACTAAATGAACAAGATCATCAAAATAATCCTCGATTTATTGCTGTACTAGGCATGGTTCATTCAGATCCTCACATAAGTTTACGGGAATTTGAAAGAAATTTGGGTGTTCCTAGAGCTACTGCTAGTAGATATTTACGGTCTGAAGGGTTTCATCAATATCACATAACCCAAAACAAACCTTAAGTGAAAGAAAATCATCTTCGCATGATGAGATTTTGTGAGTGAGCAGTGCAACAAATTAATAATGAGAATAATTTTTTCAATTACATGCTCTTCAGTGATGAGGCTAGGTTTAAAAGTACTGGAGTATTAAATCGACATAATTCTTATTATTGGTCTCCGGTAAATCCTCATTGGATGCAAGAGATTGGCCATCGACATCGCTGGAGAGTAACTGTTTGTTGTGGTATCTTTAATGGATATTTAGTAGTACCATATTTTTTTGATTCCAATGTTGATAGAGATAGTTATTTTCAGTTACTCCGAGACGAATTTCCAATTTTACTTGAAAACGTCGACCTATTCACACGAGCGAGAATATGGCTACAACAGGATGGCGCGGCCCCACATTACGCTATTATCGTTAGACATTTTCTGAATGAAAATTTTCAAGGTCAGTGGATAGGTAGAGGAGGCCCCGCTGAATGGCCACCAGGGTCGCCTGACCTTGTGCCACCCGATTTTTATTTGTGGGGTTATCTACGAGATGTATTTCACCGAACGAGACCCTACTTCGAGAGAAAACATGATTGAAAGAATAAGGACAGCGTGCATGAACATTCCACATAAAGTATTATTAAACACCGTAAGACATTTCCATCGAAGAATCGAACTTTGTCAGCGAGCAAATGGTGTAACTTTTGAACATCTTATGAGTTAAGTAAGTTTACACGAAACCAGCCCTTTTCGGGGCTAAAGGATACGCGAAATCCGACCAAGCAACCTCCTCGTGGTGAGTATCGGGTAATGCTAATGCTGGCGGTACAACATAATGTTTGTTAACTTAGGGTTTGTGGGCTTGGGGTTTGTGAGTTTGGAACTGAAAAAAATTCGACTTGCAAATGACATTGTTTATTGATCTTAAGGTCAAGGCTGTTGTCACATCTTAACGTTAAATTGTTCCCTTTTTTGAATGCGGTGCCCAAATCAAAGTTTCCCATTCAAAATCCATTGTCACCTTCAAATGACCTTGAAAAATGACCTTAAGGTCAACATTATTAAGGTCTTTGTCACACTACAGGTAACTTCACAACGTTCATTCCGCCAGAAAACTAGGATAAACAGCTAACAGCAGTTTTTTAGCATTTTACTTTAAATTGACCTTGTCAAGGTCACGAAAAGAAACTTTAAAATACCATTTCAGACGTAAAATTGTACGATTTTTTCGAATCCGGTGTCAAAAATAGGGATTCTCCTTAAAAAAAAACAGAGTTGACCTTGAAAATCCCTTTAAGGTCAAGTTCAAGGTCAATTTTGAGGTCATCTTCGGATGTCCCCCTCCAAACCCAATAACTTTCGTTTGTAACATATTTTCTGAAAAAGTCAAATTCAGAAGTTATCTACGTGGATTGATTAAAATGGAACACCCTGCATGTAGTAGAATTTGTTGTAAGTTATTTTTAATGGAAAAATTCAATTATTATTATTCAATAATTTTTTTTTGTAATTTTTAGGGTGGAACTCAGAGCGTGAAAGTTTTATAGCTCTGTCTAACATTGAAAAAATTATTCCTTTCTTATGGTTTAAATGGTGATTTGATAAATGATTTAATGTTTGGCTAGTTGCAGATGGTTTTTGGTACCAATCTGTTTCAATCAAGCCTTTCTGAAAAATTATAATTATATCAAAAAAGTTAATATCTTTTTTTGTTAGGTTTTCTATAGTAAATTTTAAAGATCCACCTATTTTGTTGAATTCATTTAGAATGGTAAGTACTTGGTCTTTTTTGGCACACAATATCGAATCATCGACGTATCGATAATAGATAAGAAGCTTTAAATTTGTGTTCTTCAGGATTTTTTCTTCTATATTTTGTATGACTAATTCTGCTGCCACTGATGATATGGGACAAGTTGTATAATGGTGATCCAATGAATGATATTACTGATCAGATCAAAATCAGCATAGAAAAAAGACAGCACTATGTATACACACCACCAAATATGCACGTCAATTTAATTTTAATGAGAAAAAATTAAAAATTTTAGGAATGGAAAACAATTATCACAATAGAAATATTATGGAAATGTTTTACATTCTCAAAAATATGAACTCGGTAAACTCACGAACAGACACAGAGAACTTAAGTATAATTTATCATGATTTAATCGAAACTTGCGGTTAAATTCCTTCTCTTACCAACGGACTTGGCGCATACGCATTCACTGATTTCTAACGTTAGTTCATACACTCTGAAGTTTTTGGAGCAGCACAAAAATGTAGCTCTACACTAATTTTCACGCTTATCATTAGTTTAAACAATAGTCACACCAATTTATAACAATAAAATCAAAAAGAATAGTGAAAATACCAAACTCAAATCCATTAAATACTCTTTTTCTTTTTTTAAAATAAGCCCTAATACCTATTTGACATTTAGTGAGGTTATGAACACTTTAAGGAAAATTATATTTTTTTGACTTCTTAAATATATGAGAAGTACCACTCATTTTTAATATTTAATTTGGATGAAAAGTACGCGTTGCAGTAAGTTTAAAAATAAAATTAGTAAATCAAAAATGTATTCATCGATAATAGGACATATATGTATACATATTCATGACATGCTCCATTGTTTGATATAGTCCTGATGAGGCTGTGGTTCCGCAGCAAAATGCATTGACTGTACATCTATTCTTAACTATATTATATGAATTTTACAAAGACCAAAGGCCATCAATCACTACCACCTTTATAATGTATCCAATTACTGAAAATAAAACCAAGAATCCAACAAACAAATTTAAACAAACACCATAAAATGCTCCAATTGTAATTTAAAAAGTATTTTTATAACAAAAAAGTTTGGAAAAAAATAAAAGAGAGGAAAGAAAAATGAGAAAGCATCCAACCAAATCCAAATTACAATAGGAGTATTTTATGGTGATTTTCCAAATTTGGTCGTTGGATTCTTGGTTTTATTTGTAGGACTTCTATACATTAACTTGAATATTTGTAAGAAGAAGACAGTCGTGTTACATCGTATCGCATGGACATAAGTATGGACTATAGGCAGGGTGTTCCAGTGTAGTTCAGGAAATTTCATCAAATTTTTTACGCTATAATCGCTGTATCTGGCCTGGCATTGTCGTGGAGCAAATTGACGTCCTTTATCGATTGGTGTCGGTCTTTTTGTCTGGTAAGCAACCTTAATATCTGCAAAAAGATGATGTTTTAAACACTGCCATAACTTATTTCAAGTCCAGCAGCAATTTCAGCGATGGTTGTTTGACGGTCACCCTCCACAAGGTCGCGAACTGCGGAAGTGCTTCTTTGGGTCACACTAGTCTTGCAATGGCGGTCGTGTCTCTCGCTTTCATTCTTCTCTCGCCCCTCAGAGAAATTTTCATGCTCAAAGAACACGCGGGCCTTTAAGAGTTTGGACTTCACGAAATATTTACACAACCTTCGGAGAATTTCAGCTAAACGGATCCGCTCTTTCCTCAGGAATTTTATTACAATCCGTTGCGCAACGGACGGATGGACTTAATTTTCAGTCATCTTCTTGCATACCTCAGTGCTGACTCGACACAGATTTTGGGCTTAGGTTTTACTCTTGACGCACTTCTCCCCCCGCCACCACCACCTCCAGAAACTCACACTGCCGTATATTATCTTCTCTGGTCCACAGAGAAAAAGTTTCGTTTATATTTGATGAACCCTCGTATTGCTCGAAAAGCTAAAAATTATAAATAAAAATGATCAAACTTGTTCGGGTTTTCTATACGATTACTGGAATAAGGGGTTTGAATTTCAACGGATCTGAGAGGCCCGGCTAGCCTTTTACTGCCACGATTTTATATTACCCTCCTGAAGGCTAAACACGCTGCATGAGATATGCACAGCTATCGTGAATGATAGGATTGTTCGGACAATCACTCCTGTGTTGCGAGAGATGTACGAGCAACGGGTTTCAAAGAAAAACGAAGCAGGATGCCGGGAGAATCTGCTTATCGATAGATGTGTTTTCAAAGACGCGGCATCTGACCAGCGCTACATATCGATGGCCTGAATCAGCCATCAGAAATTTTTCGATTTAACCTTCCATAGACTTATAATTTGTCTGCTGGAAAGATCGAAGGCTACTCCACAGACAGAGATGCTGTTGCCATTATTCCTCGCACTTCGCAATTTCCATGGGTACTTCTGCGGCAAACCTGGATATCGAAAACCTTAATTCACTCATGTATGTTACATGGATGATCTCAAGATCTATGCTAGGAATTCAGAGCAACTAAATCTGGCTCTGAGGATTTCCGATGAGTACACTCGGGAGATTGGAATCGAGTTTAGGTTTTGAAATGCGCCAAGGTAAATTAGGAGCAAAAACAAATTACTGGCATACCCGGAGACCCTAAGCTCATCGACAGAAGCGCTATACGACACCTTGGCGCTGGAGAGACATGTATATACTTGGGCCTGCCACAGAGTCGTATTCAGCACGTAACATATATGAGGGATTCTCTTCAATGTAAATGCAAACGTCTTATCCTACAGATTTGGTCGTCCGAACCTTCGGCGAGGAATAAAGTATCTGCAACGAACATTCTGGCCGTCTCAGTAGTAGTTTATTCATTTAAAGTGGTTTAATGGATGAAGGTCGAGCTTAGATTTCTCTTCATCGATTCACGAAAAGTTATGCACATAAACGGAAGCTTACACCTTAAGTCGTCCATTCCGCGACTTTATATCCCACACCGTCAACGCGGTCGTGGAATACTGAATCTGGAACGTGTTTACAACATGACTTATCTGGCTACTGCACATATAGTTGCAAATGGACAGTACCAGGGATGATCAAAATGCATAAAAAATTATCCGTCTCGAGTACTCACTCTTGGAAGCACGAATCAAGAAGGCACAGAAGACAAATATTCGCGAACAGCCACTCGATAAGACGATGCACGGCATCTTCCACAGAAATGTGGAGGATCAGTCGATATCGCCGAAGCTAACGTTTGCGTTCCTCAAATAACCCGGATTTTCACATTGTCACACCGTCGATAAATTGCGAGTCAAAACAATCCTGATGATAGCTGCATAGCGGGTCATGCACACTCCGAGCACATAGGATACATACTATCTAGTTCTCCAACTCACGCGAGAACGACGTACATTCAACTCTTACGGCATTAGCCCTGATACCGCTTCTCCGAACGCTCGTAGAGAAATAGAGGCAATTGTCGAAAATAAGAAGTGCGAAATATACTGGAACTACATATTTTCGCCAACTGTTTTTGCTGCGCGCACTAAGCCTGACATAGTAATCCCTGACTTTGAGAAACTAACCATGTTCGTTTTTGAATATTCGACATCAGCCGACAAGAACATCACAGCCAAGAAGAATGAAAAGAAAGAGATGTATAAAGATCATATAAGGGAGTTGCGTCTGTCGTACCCGGAATATTCTGTTAACCCAGTCGTCCGTATCGTCGGTGCTCTTGGAGGTGCCAAGCATTCACTGATTAATAAGCCTGAAAAGCAGCCCTAAGTGTCAACGAAATACTAAGACATTTGCGGGGAAAATGTAGAAGGCTGCTGTCCTTGGGTCGCTCTGCGTCCTCAGGCCATACGAGATTTTTGCCGGATCGTCGTCTTAAGTCGATCGCAAACTGTAACCGCCTATCTCACGGTCGTAAGCCGTGGTTATAGCTGAAACCTTACCGCGATTTTGCCGGGAGCGGGTGTAATCTTCTAGAAATTAAATCCTGGTAAATCTCGCAGTTGTCCTTATGAAAAATTTTCTGCTATACAAGTATAAATAAAATAATAACAAGAGTATAAGTATATATAAAATATTTTCCAAATGCTGCACCAACTTCTAAAAACATCAGCAAATTTAGAAAAACAATTTCGATACTTTATTTATGAAAAAGAACATTCCTAAAGTATGGAATTCCCTTTTTAAACAACTCTGTGACATATTCGCAACAACATATTCGCAAGGTTGAACTTCACAAATCCCGGTTTTAGTGAAATTCTAGGCACTTTTAACAAATTTTAGGCTCGTTATACTTTTAAAAACGCTTAAAAAATAAACGTGGAAATAGGTTATATTTACTTTTTACACTAGCGGCTATAGTAATTTTCTTATCAACTGGCGCTACACAGATTGATGTTTATTTCGGGCACTATCTCAATGAGCAATGCTTTCTCTATTATTTTCACGAGGAAAACTATATATTTTAAAATATGCAAATCCATTTTCTTGATTTATGCAAACAAAAATTTTTCCCAGTGATTAATTATAAGTTTTCAGGATTCTAATACACTATTTATCCACACAGAATTATTTTGATTTTCCAAATTCTGTTTCATCGACCTACTTTATTTTACATTTAAGTGAGTGGAAACACTCAGAAGAAGTAATAAGGCATAGTTCGCCCCAGGCGAGTAAAAGAGAGACAATGTTGACTTCGAGGTCATCTGCATGCATATTCTGTTGCACATTTGTTCAGTTTCGCTTTGTTCTCCGAATATCACGCCACCTTGGTTATTATTTACGTCGAGTAATGAATAAAAATGTACGGTATCTATAAATTCAGATAACAATCCGACTCTAGGGTAGCTAGCCCATTAAATGAAAGAAGAATACAAGAACCAAGAAGGGATAAGTTGACAGTAGGTAAATACGAACGTTCGGAGATTAATTTTCGCAAAATAGTTTATTTCCCTTTAAAATACTTTCCTTTAAAGTGCTGATTGTAATCGACTTGTCAACAAACTCGACAAATTTCTAGTATATCTGGTAGTTTTAACACTTATTTCTAATTGTTAAGACAATTTTTATTTGTTAAATCATTTTTTTTTGACAAAACATAAAAAAATGTACACTTTTTCTAAGTAACGTGAAATAATTGATTCAAATCAAGGGCGACTTTAATCGACTCACTTGATTGTTAATTATTTAAATAATTGTGTATTTCATTCAAAAGTGACATTTAAACAATAAAAAATTGTTTAAACAATTGAGAACATATTAAATCGACTGTACTCATTTTTGATATTGCCAAATTAGCTTATCTGGTTGTGAGGATACCGATAATTTGCAAGAAAATGTTAAAATAGTATTGTTTAATTAAATAAAAGTTGTTCAAGCCATTGTTGATTGATAAAAATATACATGCAACTTTTTCATTTGCGCCGGGACCATTGGAATTTTTTTTATGTACCTCTGCCGGGGCTTTGGTGATTCGAAACCCACATTAAACTGTAGGTCTTCTCAAAAAAGGCTAGTGAATTCTCAAGGGAGAGGTTCCGTGTCGAAGGATCTAAGTTGGGTGGACGTTAGTCGACTTTGAGAGACTCGGAAAAGAGTTAGCGATGTCCTTGTGAAGGGGCTCCATGTTGAGGGGTGTATCGCTCGGTAGACGCTAGTTAATTTCGAGTAATGAACTCACCCATATAAACATCAACATAACACACCAGGAGAGTACGCTGAATGTGATGATTTAAGTGGTGACCTCAGAAGCGCCGCTCTAGGGTGTACCCTAGCCTGGCCAGGGAGGCTGTCGAATGGTACAGTGGATGAGGGTCACTTTGCTTTGAAAAGACGTCCGTGTGATTTATTGTGCTATGGAGTACGCCTGATACCCGTAAGGTATATTTCTAGAACATTAAAAATAACAAATGAACAGGGATATAACTTGGTAAAGGTGCCCAGATTCGGTGTACTGCCTTGAGAATGAACACGGGTGTGTCACAATGGGCTTTCTAACCTGAGCGCCCACGTCCATCCACGGACTTGGTTGCAGCCAAGTGGATGGTGGAGAACCTACAGCTTAAGGTGAGACTCAAACCACCAGAACCTTGGTAAAAGTACGTAGAAACATTTTCAGAGGTAACAGCTCTGGGATCGAACTCCGGACCTCTAAAACGACATACGAGCGCCTAACAGCTTGTGTGACCGATTATCATTGTTATTATTATTGTATTGTTACTACACTATATTATAATAATATAATCAAATTCTAATTTCTTCTCGATTGAAATTAAATTTTCTTCATTACCTTTTGAAATCATTATTTTCTTCCGCGCATTTATACCATTCAAAATAAAGAGAACAAATTCTTAAAAGGGAACTACATGCTATGTATGTTGCGATGTGAAATTTAAAACCATTTTGTTAAAGCAGATGTACTGAATAGTTTTAAAGTTGAGAAGCGCTACCTGAAATTACAATTTCCTTTTCTCATCTTGGTGATATTGTTCTTTCGCGTAGAAAAAAGCCTGAATCCGTCACTGATTAAAATTCGGCATAGGCATTATCTGCTACTTTGCCATTATTGGATTTCTCAGTTCTGTATCCTGGAGAAGATTCTGTATCAGCGGCAAAACCTTCTGTACGGCCAGTAAAACGACTCTACCCAGTTGTGCTTCGCAGTTTCATTACTTTTTAATACCTCGATTTCAAGTAAATTTAATTAAACGTATATAGAAATTCATACTACGAAGAAGTCGAAATCAGTGTTCTTGAAACATTAAGAAAATATATCTTTGAGTCCTAATTGCGAATACTAATTTCTCCTTAGTAGGAAAAGTTTATTTCGCGAAATTTAATTACATTTAGAAGCAGGATGTAGCAAAGTTTCATAGACTATGAACCAATTTCATTTCACGATAGGTCCTTATAAGCTATTAGACTTATAAGCTATTGCAATCAATTTCTAATTACTTTTAATTATTTATATAATCAACGTTCTTCAAATCGTTATTTTAGATCGTACTCTAATTGTTGCGATTTTAATTTCACATTATTCATGGGTTGCTTTCTGCATAATCTTGTACAATTCCGGTAAGATGCGATAAATTGAATGTTTTGGAATCAGAAAGTGAAAAGGGATATTAAAATTATGATTCATAGGAATTTACACAATTTCTTAATTTTGCGTTTTTTATTGGATTAACGAAAATTCAAGCTGAAAGCGGAATTCAGTAGAATTTTTAAAAGCCCCCTATGTTTTGTTTATTAAGGAATAAAGTATCCTTATGAAGACTTTCAATCATTTCGATTACAAATAATTGGATTTCTTCAAAGTACTTTGATATGTTCAATTTTTACTCAAATGAATTGTGAGACCAAAATTATTTGTGGAACACTTTAAAATGAATACTGTTACAAGATTTTTAAATTTTACCAATTTTGTTGCAAAAAATAATGGTTATGACTTTAATATTAATTTATGTAATAAGGTGAATTTATAGTTGTTTATTATCATTGTTATTATTATTATTTTTTAATTATTAGTGATCTAGTCACGATTTAACAGACACAAATTATTGTAAACTAATCGTCTAGTTATTTCAAATTATTTAACACTCTAATAACAAGTATGTACAGTATTATAATTTAGTAATAATATGTTATATGAAAATATATTCATACACGCATTAGAGAAATTTAATACATTTTTTGTATATAACAACCAGATTCTGACTAGAACCCGAGTAATGTCGGGACAAAAAGTGCTCACGCCTGCCTTTGAAACTTTAGTACTTGGCGAAATAAAAATCGGAGAATTTTGAGTCAAACGTAAAGACGTTCATTAATATTATAGTTGTAAAATGATATCAGTTTTATTATTGTGAAAAATTATGTATCTTCACCGAAACAAAAAATTAGTACAAAACACAGGAGGAATGACCCCTTTGTAAATTTTAAGTCAATTTAATTAATTAAATTCAATTCATTCAAACGAATTAGATTACTTTGCTAAGTACAGCTTAAACAAATTGTAGTATTATATATACTTGAGCCTAATGTGAGAAATACTTAAATCTAGATAATACATAAGTCACGCAGTCGGAGAGCATTTACAGTATGGAGGTATAGTTCCTTGATCTTGAGGACATCCGAAGAGTTTAACAATATACAGCAATTGGAATCATAGAGCCTCCTTACACCGTACGCTAGTTGATGGCTTAAACTGCTTAAGTGGGGATAATCGTAGCTGATGCTTAACTCTGGAGCATGAGAGGGAGTTAAGAGCAAGCGCCCAGTCTCTCTTCCTCTCATGCGCCAAGGTTACGTCTCAGTTACGCTTATCCCCACTCTGCCCCCACTTAAGCAGTTTAAGCTTGCGAATCGCGTACGGTGTAAGAAGGCTCATATTGGCTCACTGTCAAAAATATATTCTTAAGTGTTTATATGCTGAGAATTTTGCCAAAAATTTACACATATCCTCTTTTACGTTGTAGGGTTGTATATCTAAGTTTGAGGTGGGCCTCAGCCGATCAAGCTCTTGATCTTTGCACCGGTTTTCAAAGAGATGAAGTATTTTATTTTTATTTTGTTGCAAAGCTTGGAGAACAATATTCCTGAGTAGATTCCGCAATCCAGTCTCATGGAAAAAAATCTCTGAGTTGAAGATAACAGTTGTTTTTTTGGTTCGAGCTGTTGGTTGCTGCTAGTTTTTGAAGTTTGGTAAAACAGATATTAGGCAACCTTTCATCTTGCATTTTCAAAATCATATTTAAGAGATTTAGAGCAGCATGAAAAGTCTGACAGGCGAGGGGCGAACTCCCGATCATCATCCTCAGTGCGTAATTTGGGTTGGACGGGGAGAGGCCAAGTTTCCTTTTGTATTATAGACTCTGCACTCTTTCGATGTCACTTAAGTATTTCATCCGCCATTCTTAGATTTTATAGAATAGAATGCTTAGAGAAAACTACCCAAATAAAGCCCCTAAAACACGCTCCATGAGGAGAATGGGGTTCCGAGGTATGCTTACTCCTCCGTCTCCCGCAGTATGTGGTTCGCGAAGTAAAATTTATGTTACTCCCTCTTCCCATTTTGGACAATCATGCTTTGTGTCTCGTTTTCATTCACTTTTAAGTAATTTCCTTCACAATATTCTTCAAGTAAGATCAGTTTCCTTCGCAAGTCTGCGGAGGAGTCTCACAAAGTCGTTGGCGTCCGCTAGTAAAATAAGTTCTGTTTCCTTGAGACAGGAAATACTGTTCTGCATCATTTAAGAGAAGTATAAATAAGAGCGGGCTTAAAATTTCGCCTGGTAATACGTCAATTTTGAACTTGATTTGTTTGGAAAGTCCATCTTCTGCACACAAAATGCCACAAAATGATGTGATTTACTGAGTAAAGGGCTTTCCTAAAATCTAAAAAGTATGCATATACTTTTTATCTGGTTTCTTACAGCTGAATTTGATATCCGGAGTTTAAGGTGAAAATGTGTTCCACGCAGCTACAACCCATGTGGAACCCTGCTTGAAATTCAGAAATATTTTTTGAGTTTTCAGCCAAGGTTGTTTATCTTTCATTAAGGATATGGGTGAAGATTTTGGAAAGTGAGTTTGTGAAGAAAATGGGTCTGTAGTTTAATAGGTCCTTCTTGTGCCCTTTTTATGAATCATGATACGTTCAGATTTGGTTAAGAGATTATGGACTATTTCTTCATTCAATATGTTATTAAAAAATGCATTTAAGTATACGAGAAAGTTACTAAGAAAGATTTTATGAAACTCACTTGAGGCCCCGTCGGGGCCTGGAGCTTCGTTTTTTACACTTTTTTAAGCTGATCAGGATTTATTTTTCAGTAATTTCAGAGTCCAGGGAGGGGTGTCTTGCATTCATAAATTGAATATTAGGTCTGTCTCCCTTTGGATATTAGCTTTCGAGGAATTTCTCCTATTCTCGGGTATACAATAGATTTCTTTTTCTTTTACGTTTTCTAAATTTATTAATGGTTTTCCATAATTGGGATGAATTCCTTGAGTATTCTTTGTATTGCTTTCTTAATTTGAAATATTTTTTTGAGTTTTTGTTAAAGAAGCCTATTTTTTCACTTTTGTTGTTATTGTCTTATTCTCCTAGATAAACGGCCGCAGTCTCTATCGTAGCAAAGTTTTTCGGTTAGTTATAGAAACGCATCACATGAGTAATTGAGCATAACTAATTTACATGATATGGTTTTCATCTTCGTTGTCGAAAAATCATTAACTTCGTCTATTGTTTTATTTTCAAAATTTGGGTTCGAAGTGGACTCCAGATTGTCGATATATTCTATCGATTTAGAGTTGTTCCTTCCAAGTGGTTTTTGCTGAGTTAGATATCTTAGACGGGTAGGCAAAGAAGGGATATTGTATTTCAGCTGGTCCCGGGTGGGAGAAATTGATTAGTCCGTTACCCTTTTTATACATAATTTTATCTAATGATCTACGTGTGGCTGTAGCTGTACTGTTTGGTGGTAGGGACAAGGGGTCTAACTGATTTAATTCCGCTATTCTGCAGTTAAAATCCCCTTCTATTATAATTAAGGAGTCTGGATAGTTATTCATGAAGACATCTAGGAAGGGCTCTACTTCTTCCATGTCTTCGTCTACTTCGATGGAAGGTCTTATATAAACGTTTGTGAGCTGAAAGGTTAAATTACCTAAAACTGCTTCCACTATCTGATAGCTGGAAGACTGATTGAGAAGTTTAATCTTGTTCATGTTTGTATTAAAGGTTATGGCTAGTCCGCCCTGAGGCCTATCAACCGCATGATTTCTAGCAGCGTTTGTCAATATGCATTCTAGGTTTCACATCCAGTCAGGCAGATTAGTGGGGGAACTTTCCTACCAGGTTTTACTTACATAAATTAGGTCCTTGCTAGTTACGTGAGGTGCGAGGTGTCCAAGGTTTGAGAATCTGCGAGGGTTTCAATAGTGTATCATTGAAGCTGATGTTTGGGGCGTTAAATGTTTTCCAATTGACTCATCCATTCTTAGGGGTTGTGATCGTGGGTGAAGATATCCAGACTGTTAAGGCTCTCTCGTTAGTTCTTATTCCGGTTTTTGTTTGTTTGATTTTGAGCGGTTGCTAGCTCATGGGGTAGTTGGAGTTTCAGAGAATGTAATGGTCTATGGGTGTGGTCAAGGACGTGGAGTCACTTTTTAAGGAAACTCTTTCCTTCAATAGGTTTTTCTTTACGGTATTAAAGGAGTTAACGAATGTCCGCGCTTGGTTGACTTCCTTGCTGTGTGATTGAGTATGAAGGAGGTCCACAATCTGCTCTTGTTTGAGGGGCTCTTCCTTCAATATGAGAAAATTTCTTCTGATTCTTCTCTGATATCCGAATCTGGTCTCCATTTCTCTTCAGCACGTTTTTTCGATATCTTATACGGTTGCTGAGATAATCTAGAAAAACTGAGAAAAAACGCCAAAAAAGTGGTTTTACAAAAAACTGCATATCTCGATGATAGTTTTTTTCTTGTGTTCCTGGTATGATTTTCTTCGTTTTGCACTGCCAAAGAAATTTAAAAAAATTCAGGGTTCAGGCTATCACCGTTCAAAAGATACGTGGCAGAGAAGTTGTCTGTTTCTACAGAGTTGCCAGTTTGACGGCTTGCACGTACTTAAAGCGAATTATTGTACTGTGTCTAGTATTTTATTGCGTCAAAATCTTCAATATCTGCATATTTTACATTATGTACAACGTTTTTCATTTTCTCAGTATTAACAGTATTCAAAGCGTCGGATTCTTGGGCAGGTTTTAATCACGCAGGCTTCACACCGGCGCTGTACACGTGATACAAAGAATCGGTCGGGGGAAAGTGTACATGGCGCATGCGTAACTCTCCTTTACCTCTACAGCTCTGAGCTCTCCTGTAATAGTGTTCCGTGCTGTTCTCATTTCATGGTAGAACTTTTGCGGAGTCACATGTATGCTACCTATACGCTAGGGCTAGAAGTCATTCTTATTGAACCCCAATTCATTAGCGCTAATCGTGAGCTGCTATCATTCGATACTCATTCTGCAACCATTTATATAGCACAAGTCGAGCAGCAACTGTTCTGTCGAATGAGAGCAGCTTACAATTAGCGCTAATGAATTGGGGTTCAACAGGAATGACTTCTAGTCCCAGAGTATAGAGATAGCATATATGTGACTCCGCCGAGGTCTAGCATGAAATGAGAACAGCATGGAACACGACACGCAGAAGAGCTCAGAGCTGTAGAGGTAGAGGGGAGTTGCGCATGCGCCATGTACACTTTCCCCAGACCGGATCTTTGTATCATGTGTACAGCACCGCCGTGACGACTGCGTGATTGAAACCTGCTCAAGAATCCGAAACTTTGAATACTGTTAACACTGAGAAAATGAAAAACTTGGTGCATAATGTGAAATTTGCAGATATTAAAGGTTTTGATGCAATAAAATACTAGACACAGTACAATGATTCGCTTTAAGTACGTGTAAGCCGTCAAACTGGCGACTCTGTAGAAAGACACACAAGACAAAAAATTTTTTTATCAAGATATGCAGTTTTTTGTAAAACTACTTTTTTGCGTTTTTTCTCAGTCAATCAGGCCTGTTAGCGTTTTGCGAAGTTCGTTGTAATGTGTAGTATTGCGAAGTATTAAAATGGCTCGGAGAGGGGGAAAAGAAGAACGAGACGCGTACGGAGAGAAGCAGGAGCAGAGTCAGTCGCTTGCGAGCATGCGAATCGTGAAACGAAATGAGAGCGAAGAGCGTGAAAGTTCGAATAACCTAGAAACCGTAATAAGTGCGATATTTGAGCGCGATATCAATTAAGAGTGTTTAATTATTCTCTGTATGTTAAATTCTGAGAGTTTACCAAATAAACTCCATCCAACCAAAAGTGCGTGTCCAATTACTAACCAGACCTTTCCATAGAGTTTTGCGGAGAATTCAGTGCGCTAATAATTCAGAAGTGGGATTTACTTCGTTCGGAGTGAATCTGGTGAACCTAAAGTCCGAAAAGTGCGCGAAAATAAGAAGAAAACAGTTTTAGAAAAATTGTGCGAAAAAATTTCCAACATGGCGGCGACGTCGCTAGGAAACATGTGAAAACGCGATTGAAACGTGCCGTGTCGTATAAGTGGAACATAAAAAAAGTAAAAGAAAATGGCCGAAGGTGGAAATCCAGCAGTTCCATTGGAGCAATTTGAGAATTTTGCTCTGCAGTACCTAGAGGATGGATCGGAGGACACGAGAAGAACGGAAGCAAGCGATAATGGAAGGATTCAAGGAAACGCGGTCTTCGGTAGAGGCAGAGGGAGACGGACGCCATCAGGTCCAAAAACGCCGACTCAAAATGGCAACTTGCGTGCCGGCGAAAATGCCCGAAGGGCTCTCGACGACTCCCGATCCCTACCACAAAACCCAGAGCATCACAACTTACAAATGCGAAGGGACTTGTTTCAGCAGCAGCGCTCACGTTCCCCACCATCGAATGCTCAAAGCCAAACTATTGGTACCAACGCATCCATGGAGCAAATGATCTTTTCACTTCTCGAAGATAGTCGGCGTCGAGAGGAAAGATTGATACGAATATTCGCTCGATTGATGGATGATCAGTCACGTAGCGATAGTCAGGAAACCGTACCTAGCTATCACATAATGCCGGATTTAAGCAAGGACATTGAGGATTTTAAGGGAGAGGTTGGAACCTTTCACGCACGAGATTGGATTGAGTCTCTGGACAGCATGAGGAAGCTTCACCACTGGCCAGACAACTTTGTTCTCGAGGAAGCAAAGATGCACATGAAAGACGGTGCACGAGATTGGTTTCGAATGAAAGCACGAGAATTTACAAACTGGGAAGTTTTTGAGGCAGCGTTTAGAAATTCTTATGTACTAGAAGAAGAGAAAACGACAGAATGGGAGAAGATGCGTCAACGAGTTCAACAGAAAGGTGAAATGGTGAGCAGTTACTATTACGCAAAAGTGAAATTGTGTCACGATTTAAAATTGAGTGTAAGTGAAACCAAACAGCAAGTCCTGATTGG
>CAKNWT010267307.1:768-15582 GCA_932066315.1 Andricus coriarius
TCTAAAGAGCGGGTGAGTCTTGTATCTACATGCTGCACAAGGCTTTGCCACCGCTGTCATGAATGTTGACCTTGTGTTTTTTAACTGTTTTGCTGAGCTTGTTGTCCTATTCGTGATTTCTTTCCCGTTGGCTATATTTTTTTCTTCTCGCTGAGATAAACGAGCTGCTGTTCGGTACAAGAATTCCAACATGTCATCGAGTTTTGGAAATGTATTTCGTTGTAGGATTTCATCCCACTTCTCCACCGTACTTTTATGAAGCTTTTCCTCTAAATTTTGCACGACAATTTCTTCCGAAACATTTATACCGAGTGAGGCTAAAGACAGCATGTGTTGTTGGGCTTCGTCGGCCAACTTTATTAAACCTTCGGCTGTTTGTTTCTCTTGAATCGGTAATCTTAGAAGTAAACTTAAATGTCTAGAAATAATCAAACGTTTGTCTTCATATGTTTTTTCTAAAAGTTCCCACGCACGTTTATAATTGTCCTCTGTGATTGACAACACAGATATTTTCCGTGCTGCTTCACCCTTGAGCGCTGATTTTAGGTACTGTAATTTTTCGACACTTGTGAAATCCTGTTGATCGTGTATTAACGATGTGAAAGAATCTTTGAATGAAAGCCATTCCTCATAAAGACCATCAAATGTCGGAAGGACAGCTTGTGGTAATTTAACTTTACGCTTTGTTTGGGTTATATCGGTTACCTGTGACGTACACGCATGTCCCACCGAAACGCGATCTACCTCTACAGACGATTGTTCTGCACGTCGTGCAGTGACGAGTAAATGTTGGGCTTCTGATATTGTATCAAAATAATCATCTTGAATGGCGTATCGCTTCACAACAAGGTCAACATGCTCTGTCTCACAATCTAACAATTCGATTTCTTCTTGAATGTCGTCAAAGGCTTTGAAAACATTTTTCAATTTTTCCACGCGCAAGTTCAATTTTATCGCGTCGGGTTCAGTATTCTGATATTTTTTAATATATTCTTTAAAGTGTTCTATTTGTCCTTCGATCGTCCGCCGTTTACTATATAGTACCTTAAGTCGTTCGCTCGTCATCGTTGCGATTGATAATATTGAAATTTAACGGTTGGAATTTCCTTTCGGCAATTATACTGGAATGATCTTACCCCGTTTTAATTACGATATATTCCTGCTGTTGAATCCGGCTCGAATGGACCATGGTTTCGGGTATCGTTACACCGCCTTCTTTTCGAAATAATCAACTCGTTTTGGTTCCAGAAACGATTTATTCTACTTTCAATGTCGGTTCACTGTACAATGGTCGAAGGACAATTAAATATTGAATCCGCTCTCTCTCCTACCTGAACTGGTATCTCCCCTTATCGTAGGAGGGGGAGAAAGGTTAGGTGGAAAGACTCCTTATCTGTTTACAATTAAACACCACAATTTCCTCAAAATAACATAAATATAAATAACTTTGGATTTCGAAGAGTAACAATAATAAATTCTGAACATAAATTAAAGAGCGAATATAAATTGGATCGTTCGACGATCCAGAAATATCTAATAAAAAGAATGTGAAAGCTTAAAGTCTTCCAAATGCAGCGATATGTACACTTCTGTCCTACAAAATTTTTTGCAATAGTTAGAGTGCAAAACGCCCCAAAAACCAGGGTTTTTCGGCCTCCTTTTTCAAGGGTAGCTTTGACCTGTTCCCGGAAGGAGGACGACGTTACGAAAAATCTGAAAAAATTCACAGGTATTCTTTGAACATTTCTGAATACAATGCATTTTTCAAAATGCTGAAATATGCAATAGTTTACTTTATGCGGTGGTTTATTTACAAAAACTTTATCTTGCGAACGAATCAAGATAGGAAGCCGTTCAATGGCTCCAGATGTCGAGTTTTGTCATGCGATTTCAGTGCAATAATTAAATTGATGATAAAATCATTCTTACTCAAGAGATATAATTTTAAATATTTCTGACTTTAATCAGTCTGGGCGCGTGACCAACACAGCAGGACAAGTTGCAGCAAAAAAAAAGTACCCTTTCTATGACAATAGTAATTTAGAAGCAAGGCATCTTCAAGATGTTGAAACGGCCCTGCTTCGTTCAACCACATCTGTTTCGGCCATTTGGAATTGCTATTGTCATAGAAAGGGTACTTTTTTTTGCTGCCACTTGTCCCGCTGTGTTGGTCACGCGCCTAGACTGATTAAAGTCAGAAATATTTAAAATTATGTCTCTTGAGTAAGAATGATTTTATCATCAATTTAATTATTGCACTGAAATCGCATGACAAAACTCGACATTTGGAGCCATTGAACGGCTTCCTATCTTCATTCGTTCGCAAGATAAAGTTGTTGTAAATAAACCACCGTATAAAGTAAACTATTGCATATTTCACCATTTTGAAAAATGCATTGTATTCAGAAATGGTCAAAGAATACCTGTGAATTTTTTCAGATTTTTTCTAACGTCGTCCTCCTTCTGGGAACAGGTCAAAGTCGATTTTTTTTTATAAAATATTTCAGAGATTTTTTTTGTGCGAGTTGCAAGCAAAAAAAGTGAGGGGCCTATAAATTTGCAATCGAGTTTAATAACTTTCATTTCTAACCCACCCTTACCCCCCTACAGCGCCCCAAATATGACCCAAAAATAAAAAAACTACATTTTTACGTATTATTGTTACTTTGTAACATTTGCCGTCGTCTTTTTCATACAAATAATTACTATTGGACAATTTAAATATTTCCCATGACTCTTTAAACAATTTTTAATTGTTTAACCAAATGTAACTTATTTAAACAATGATTTATTCCCAAAAAATGTAAAAATTAATCGTATATAATCGTAAATACAATCGTAAATATAATCGTAAATACAATTGGTTTAACCAATTATTTTTCCAACAATATTTTTCAAATCGTATATTCTGAATAAAACATAATATTGAATGATTTCGAGGAGTAATAAATTCTGCTAAGAACTCAATGTTATTGTTTATGCAATTAATTATTGTTTTTTATTCTTCAAATTTCCTTCAAATTGAGTATAGATGGTTTACTTACTGAAAGTAGTAAAAAATTATAGAAAACAGTTTCCAGATATCGGAAAGAAAACATTGTCTTCAGCCAAAAAATAATATTTTGTGATCAGCGTTGTAATTACACTGCATATGAAATGGATTTAAATTATATTTTATTATAGCATTTGAAAGTCTTATGAATATCAATCTGCACACTGGAAGACACAAAAAATATATTTACGAAAATGATTCTATGTGTAATATTTTATATTATTGATCCACATTTTTTAATAGAAAACTGCTTGAACGAATAAATATTGTTTGAACAATGACGCGACGTTTTAAACAAAATTGACTGCTCCTCGAAATCAGTCAATATTATGTTTTATTCAGAATATACAATTTAAAAAATATTGTTGGAAAAATAATTGTTTAAACAAATTATATTTGTTTAAACAATTAAAAATTGGTTATTATATTCTTTCTATGCACTATACAGTCAGAAAAACAATTATATGTATTTTATTTCATTTCATTTTTTTAAAGTTTTCGAAAAAAACTGCTTAAGCAAATCAAAATTGTTTACACAAATAGAAATTTATTAAACATTAAAAGATATGTATCAAAATTATATAATTATTCAACAAAAAGTAGCATAGGATACCAATTTGAGAAAAAAATGGACATCTCTGGGTCGATTTTTAGAAATGTTGAAAATAAACATTAAGTAATTGCTTAAGTAATTACATAATGTTTTTGGACAAATTTAATTCTTTAAACAATGACAAACTATTACATTTCAATCAGAAAATACGATTATTTTTTACATTTTTTGGGAATAAATCATTGCTTAAATAAGTTACATTTGTTTAAACAATTATATATTGTTTCAAGAGTCATGGGAAATATTTAAATTGTCCATTAGTAATTATTTGTATGAAAAAGACGACGGCAATTTCTATAACGTAACAATATTACGTAAAAATGTAGTTTATTGATTTTTGGGCTATATTTGGGGCGCTGTGTGTGTGTGTGCGGGGGGGGGGGGGTAAGGATGGGATAAAAATGAAAGTTATTAGTATGGTTTTATTTCATAGGTACTCCTCTTCAACCTCTACAAAACTTGGCACGTTCCGATCAAACCCTGGAACATGAGTTCAATTTTTCGAATATCCAAAATTTCTTCATGTTAGTCAAATGGGATTTTGAAGTGCACGGTGGTACGTGTTAATATTCGAATGTCGAAAAAAAAATCTGGATTGTCTTTCTCCGGAAATGGAAACTTTTGCGGCGGGGGGGGGGGCCTTGCCCTCTAGGGCGCAACCAAATTTTGCAATGCATTTTTGTCCATATGAATGCATGTTTTATGCGATTCATATGGACAACGGATGTGGTCCCGTCGCCTTTTAGGATCTCCACAGTATAATTGTCGACTATTCTGGTAATTTTGTATGATCCTGCATAATGATCTCCTAATTTATTTATTCTTTTCTCAATTACTAAATAAATGTACTGACCTTCCTTAAAATTCATTTGGGTAATTTTCCTGTCATAATATTTTTTACATCTTTTTTTTGCAGCTTCTAAACAGAAATGAACCATCGATTCGGTGGTAATGAGACGATTTAAAATATCATCTACTAATTTAACAAAGGTCATCGCGACCGTTTCCTCTGCGAATTCGGAAGGAAATATTGATCTCCTGCCGAATACGACTTCATGAGGAGTGATACCTGTGGATACGTGGACTGAAGTATTAAAAGAGCCTAGCCCTTTCTAATGTTTTAAATACACTAATGTAATAATCTAATGTTTTAAATAGAGTCCCAGACTTACAAATTGGCGGCTTGTCTATGTCATAGGTCAGAGCACCTGTTTACGCCTTAACATTTTGAGACCTGCTGTAAGCCTTTCCCACAAAAGTCCCAGCCTCATTTTGTGGCGAATTACATCATCGGCCCTAGACCTCTTGAATTTACCCTCACTTGACAAGTCCCCAAAACTGACACTGTCCCGTGGAATCTATACCACCTTAAACAACAATTTCATCAAAAAAGAAATCAACCGTGGAATTTATACCACCTAGTTGATCCCAATTTATCACCTTTTAAATAAAATTGATGTCTGGAAAATCAAATTCTTCAAGAGTCAAAGGAGGCAGGGTAAGTAAAGTATCTCGGATATTTGTGTTTATGCAAAATAAAGCAATCTGTTTATCTTTTACTTTAACTAAAACTTCCCCCAAAAATATTCCTGGACCCAAATCTATTAAGGGTAAATAGCCCTCTTTTATCTGTGGATTTGTAACTGATATTTTTACTAACGTTTTTGTCCTTGCTTTAATATAAAAGTCTGCATTTAAATTTTCCGGTGCAAATGGAAAAGTACCTAATGGATGTACTATTTCTTTTACTTTCAGATGTATTGATGCATCCTTAAGGAATGGCATTCCAAGCATTACATCTCCTGGCAACGGAAGCTCGTCGAGGACTACCTGGAAGAAACACGAACGATCTTTTACTGTTAAAAATACCTCGTATCTATCAAGAAGCTTCCTTTTGTATCTACTAATTCTTCTGCGAATAATTCAACTTTTGGAGATTTTGCGATTCTTTTCGGGCCCAGAACCATCAAAATGCGTATACTGGGTGTAATTTCTAAAGAAAGTTCCTCGTCACAGCAATACAGCGAACTTATTATCTGTTTGAAATACTACTATGTTCTTGTCTATTTTCCTCAACCCTTTTTGCTAACTTTTCACAGTCATTTATAACAAGATCAGTACCCTTGCAATATTTTCAAAACTTCCCACCTTTTTCCTGGTCGTTTACCTCTCGCTACATGCCCTGTCTTTGAACACTTGTTACAGACTATTGAATTTTGAGGAGCGAGCATAGCACATCCCTTTTCAAAGCGACCCAGCACGCCGCAACGGCGACATATTACTTGTGAAGGGGTCCCTTCCCACCCGTCTCTCTCCCTTCCCTGTCCAACGGTTCCACCCACTTTGGATCTACCCCTTAGTAACTGCAAATTTGTATTTTCTTTCTCCTTAATACGTCCTCTTCCTGCACCTAACGTATGCGCTCTTGCATTCCCTCTACAGGGTCTGAACCTATTCTTTTGATAAGTTTTAACTCTTGCTGCCACTGCCCCTTCAATTTTGTCCCTTTTTTCAGCTTCCTATTGTTAAATAAATCTTTCGCATATTTTACCTCCCATTTGGCTAATCTTGCAGCCATAATTGCATCTTGAAGAGTTCGTGGTCTCTCTATTCTTACCCTTAGAACCATCTTGGGATCCAACCCCATTATGAAATTTTCACAAGCAGTGTGGCTGGCCGATCTAATCATTGGGGTCGCATATTCAACACCATTATTTTCTTCTAATAATTGAATAATGTATTTTAAGAGATTGTACGCGCTCCCTGAAATTCGGGATCTTATTACCAAAAATCAGTGCTTTCGGTCTCTAATGGAAATTGAATTTTGAGCATAAATGTAATCCCTAATAAATCAACTGACAGAAATATTTTTTCTATCGAAGAATTTAGGAAGGAACTCTAAAACAGCTTTGAACGAAACGGGATATTATGGCTCTGGTGCTCGTTGAGTAAACAACCCTGAATCCTCGAGATTAATGCCCGGTGGGAGATACCCCGACACGTTTGCTGCTCCCAAGCCCACCTGCAAGGGGCTTGCTGTAACTGTACGGTTCAAGTCAATGGCCTGAATCTCCAGAGTCAAATTTCGCATTTCTCTAGATAATACCGTAGGTTGATTTGAACAAGCAAGGGTGGATAACGTGACCAGTGTCACAGTAACACCCCGTGTTGCGGGGTTAAGCCTCCCGCATTTGTTCCTGCGGCAGATACACTCATAACGGGTTACGCATTCTACCCGTTTAATGACCCATCAGTCTCACTACAAACGGGGGCATCCCCATTACCATTAACATCTTCCATAACGCTATTCACTTCACTTTTATCCGGAATTTTATTATTAAAAATGAAACCGCAACAAAATTTTATTTAACCCAATTGTTTATTGGTTAAATTCACGTAATGTAAAAGAGAGAGACTGGTTTACACACAAAGAATTTAAAAGTAGCGAACTGACTCACCTTTCGAAGTGCTTGAAGAGATGGCTAGCTATATGTTTTAAATTTCGGCAGTGTTAAAAATTGTATAATTAAAAACTAACCACTCATTCACATACATAAATACACTGTTCCTATTGTAACCCACTTATTTCGCGAGCGAGCTTCTTCGAAAAACAGCTAATCCAATTCTCCGTCCGACGAAGATCCTCAATCCTTCGTCCTGTTCAGCCTATGGTGATTGTGAGGGATAATTCCGTGCTTTTTCAACCACCGTCGGCGAGCCCCTGGTAATTATCAGTAATGCTTGCGTCCGGGTTTAAAAACCACGGCAAAACCATTGGAGAGGGTGGTCGCGGCTTATTTCCTTGTCCTCGACGTCTCTACATTTTGGCACGTTCTCCTGTCCATCCTTGACTCTTCTTCTGGGCTAAGTTTAATTTCCACCCAAATTCCCAGGCTGTCTTCAAATTCGTGAAAAAATATAAAATAGGCTTTCCGTCGTTCTTCCACCGGATTAAGTTTAATTTCCAACCGGAATCCCTCGTTGTACTCTTGATACGGTACCAAGATTCCACAATGAATCGGAGGATTTTCCTTTTAGTCCAAAATATTTTCTCTTCTGACTAATTTGGTTGAGAATTTGACTGACTCTTCCAAAAGTTTAATTACTCGAATTATTTATTTCGCGTGGTCCCTTCTTGAACAAAATTAGTTTTACTTAATTCAAAACAACAAAAATGTTCTTAAATCAAAATTTAATTAAGTAATGAAAATGAAGAAGCGTACGAGAGAACGTTATACATCACAGGTCTAAGCGATGAGGAGAGAAATAGACTTGAAAATGATTAGAGACACAAAAAGAGGAAAGTTCAACGACTAGTCAAGGAACGTAAAGATAAAATCAGAACAGAAGAAGAGCAGAAATTACAAAACAACTGTCAAGAAACCATGAAACTATTATTTAACACTAGGGGTACCGAGGGCCGTCATTTGACTGTTTTCAATTTTCATTTTTCGATTATGTCCGTAATTTTTGGAGTTGATCTTTCGCGCTTCATGACTTTTATTTATTTGTCCCTCTGAATGTTTTTCTCGATTTTGAGATTTATTTTGCAATGCGTTTTCTAAATATCGTATTGTTCACCTACTTGTACCGCGACCCGTCAATTGGCGGCATCGTACCAGTGAGTAACTGTAAAGTGCACCAAAGGTGTGAGTGAAATCAGTAGTAGTGACTTACCTGTGGTCATAAATTCTATCTTTTTCTTTTCAACATTTTTGGCAGTGCAGCATTAATTTTCATATTTTGTTATCATATATACGCCGAAAAGATTTCATAATAGCGCTGGGCTTTTATACTTACTATTTTTAGTGTTTTGACTTAACCATTTTTTACAGTCTACCATCTGTTGTGGTGACCATAACAGTTGTAAGACTTAAAATACACTTGGAGGGGGGCCGGTCAGTCCGGTACCCCTAGTGTTAAAGAGATGAAGGGAAGTAAAAGTACAGAGTTTGTCAGCATGAGAAACAGCAAAGGTGAAATGCTATATGATACAGATAGGAGAGGAGACGCTTTAAAAGACTCTTTTGAAGAACTATTACGAGGTGAAGATAAAGGGCAACAGAACTGCGAGATAGAAAATAATGCACTAGAAAACCCAATTGAAAAAGTCTGTTTCACTGAGGTTAGCGATATCATTAAGAGCTTAAAAAATGGTACGGCTGCTGGTGTAGACAGTATTAGCGCCGAAATAACGCAACTGCAATAATTACAGAGGTATCAGCTTATTAAGTACCGGAAGTAAAATATACTAAAAAAATACTTATTCGTAGGGTAATGCATATTACAGAAGAAAAGATATGGGAAGTCCAAAGTGGATTTATGCCAGGAAGATCATGTACAGATCATATATTTAGCTTAAGACAGATCACAGAAAAAAGCTTAAGAGTAAGAAAGAAAGTTTTCTGTGCCTTTTTTGACCTAGAAAAACAAATAATATATGCAGGCAGTCAAGTAGTGTAAGGGTTAATGGGAAACTGAGTGACTGGTTCGATATTATGGAAGGCGTGAAACAAGGATGCGTTATGTCCTCATGGCTATTTATCATATTAATGGATAAGTGTCTAAAAAGGGCCCTTTTCAACGAAGAGGGTGTGGATCTGGAAACACTGAAGGTACGTGGGTTAGCTTTCGCAGATGACAAGACTGTTACGGCAGAATCAATCGAGGACTTACAAAGAATGTTGAATAAACTTTAAAAAAGCATGAAGAACATGGGCCTCAAAATTACCGTGAATAAAACAAAGGTCATGGTGTTTGAAGGAAAAAGTGAGAAAACAATGTGCAGCATTTTCCTAAATGATGAGAGATTAGAGAAATTTGACAAGTACGTATATCTGGGTAGCCTATTCATTAGCAACGGAAAAATAGATGGGGAGATAGATAGGCGCATAAATGAGCGTAAGAAGGTTATCGGCAGAGCAGGGTCCAATCTCAGAAATGAAAACATATAATGAAATGCTAAAATGACCATATATAATTCTATATTCGTACCGATTTACTATACGGAGGCGAGACATAGACATCTCAAGAAAAAGACAAGAGTAAAATGAACGCAATTGGCATGAAACCTCTGACACAATATGCAGGAAAATACTCATGGACAAATTCCGAAACGAGATAATCCTCAAAGAATGTGGTGCAGGAGAGACATTAGTTGACATATGGGAAAGAAATCATTTAAGGTGGTTCGAACATGTTGAAAGAATAAAAGATGAACGACTGACCCAACAGGTGTATGAAGGCAAAGCAAATGGCAGAATGCCCAGAGGTACAACGCCGAAATAATGGTTAGAATCTGTGAATGAGACATTAATCCGCAGAGACATAAGAAGCCAGAGAAACACGAGAGCTTGCATGAGAAAATGCATGGACGTGAAGGAAGCTAGAGTAGTATGCCAGGCCAGAAAAGTGTGGTGACAAATAGTTTATAAAAAGAATGTGAGTACAGTGAATGACGCCTTAAGCAAAGACCTTGGATACTAATCGGACCAAGTAGGGAACCACACATAACAATTTTGTGAGGCTCTTCACGTGGGGTGATCGCTAGAGAGATTGATCAGCAGCCTGGGTGGAGCAGTGTTGCGGAACGAACGTGTCATTTAAATTAATAACACGAGAATTCTAGATGAATCTAAAATATCTATGCCTTACACCTATATACCTATCTATCCTATACCTGTATACCCATCCGCACACTACTACTTTCCAATCGAGTAATTCACGCCTACCCCGAAAGGGAAATGGCTTAATGGCATAATAATAATAAAACTAAACCATCGAAGGAGAAACATTAACATATCTTGGAATATTGCAAGCGGAAAACCAAGATGTGCGTGTGTTAAAAACGGCCCTTGTAAAAAGGTATCGCCAAATTCTCAGAAAAATTTGGGCCTCCGAATTATTTGAAAAGAATAAGATCCAGGCAAACAAATGCTGGCCGCTCCTATACTGCTGTACACATTTGGTACAGTAAAATGGAACGTCGATGAGTTGAAGAAACTTCACCGAAGCACACGCAAGATGATGACAATCCATCGAAGTCATCATCCTAGGTCTTCCGTACCTCGAATACACCTACCTCCAGATAAAGGGGGTAGAGGCTAGCTAATCTTGGAGTGTCTTCATCGAAGAACGGTTCTGGCTACAGCCTGTTCAGTTCTAAATAGTGCAGATTCTCTCATGCGACTCGTACATCAACATGAAGCCAACAATGTTTCGGCGTTTCTATACCGTACCGCAGATAGGGCCGCTGAAGAGCTTGGCCTCTCATTTGATTCCAACGACACTGAACATGGCCTAGCATCACTAACACCTTCGGTGCTCAAAAGTCGTGTACAGAAATCAGAACATAAGCTTCTACTAAAAGAACATGTTGACAAGACCCTTCATGGTAATTTCTACGGCATCATACGTAGAGAAGAGCTCTCGATGGGTCTGTCCAACACGTTTCTCAAGTCTGCTGGATTGAGATCGGAGACTGAGGGATTTCTTTTTGCCTGTCAAGACGGCGTTATGGACACCTTAGTTTACCGCGAGCGCATAATGAATATACATGTAGGCGATACTAACTACCGAACGTGTAAGCAAGAGCCAGAAGCACTTGGGCATGTTCTAAGTGGATGCTCTAAGTATGCACGTTACGGGTACATCGAGAGACACAATGCGGCTCTAAACGTGTTATATTACCATCTTAGGCACTTCTATGGTGTTGATCTATTGCCCGTCTTGCCATGTGCCCAGGAAGAACTCGAGTCCGTTGTGGAGAATGATCAGTGTAAGATCTACTGGAATTCCTCATTCTCCACCACTCAGCGTATCAGTACTACGAAGCCTGATATTGCCCTCCAGGATTTGAAGACCAAGATCATTTACCTGATTGAATTCTCGGCACCAGCCGATGGTAATATCACGGCAAAGGATTAAGAAAAACGGGCGAAATATCAAGCAATTCTTTTCGAGCTGAGCGGGCTGTACCAATGCTACAAAGTCCATCTTGTAGTTCTCATAATCGGCTGTCTTGGAGGTATGAAAGCATAATTTCTTAGCCAACTCAACAAGATTCCGGCTTGTCAGCGTCAGGCTCATCTGGTCTGTCAACACTGCACTGTAAAAAATGTAGCGGAATTTTACATCGCTGGGCGATGGACATAAAGGGACCCTCGATGGACGGAGTAAAATTACGTATTGCATGAATATGTACATAAACATCACAAACAAAGCGCAATCTGATATATTTCGGAAAAAATAATAACTGAAATAAACTCCACTTCACGATGGTCAGGATAACGATAATTCAAAAAAAAAAAATATACAAAAGAGTTGAAAATTACAACAGCATAAATCTGAAACTTCAGATTTCCGTTAGAAAAATTCCTCTTACAGACGATACAATATTACATCGCTATACGAGGGTACCTTTATGTCCATCGCTGGTCGATGTAATTTTACATAACTGCCGTAAAATCACATCGTCCATCAGATAACGATGATCTGAACAGCAAAATCCCACAAAAACTACAGAACCTTGAAAGGAATTTTGGTTATGCTTTACGAGAGTTCAGATATGTAGAACCAACACAAAGGCATTTTCTGCCCAAGATGAACATCACAAATGATCCGCGTACAGTAATAGAACACCTGAACAGCAAGGTTATACCTATGCATTTGCATGCAACACAAACTGCGTTAGAGGTGCAAGCTCTGGTATACTGTGCAGCTGTGGCAACCATTTGAACGTTGGGCCGCAGAACTAGGCCTAGAAATGAATTCTTTGCTCCAGGAAGTGAGCGAGATCCACCATGGAAGATCAGGTTGGATTTTGATTTAAGCAAAGTAAGGTGAAATAGAACCAGAAAGCTGATACACCATGTTACTAAAATCATCCACCCTCGGTACATCGACACATTAACACCAGCAATATGGGATGAGATTATAGACGCCCAGCGGCAAAAACTTGATGTTCTTACGGCTAGGCTGCGTCGCCACAAGAAAAGTACTGCAAGAAAGCAACAAAATCGAACCTTTCGGGCAGATGAAAGAAGGTTTTATCGTAAACAGAGTGTAAAGCAAAAAAAACCAGCAAGACACAACAGTGCCTCAATTCGAAGACATGACTAACTATTTATTGGGTGTTTGGGGAAAACTGACAGAAGCAATTTAAACTCTGCGTGGTTTCAACTCTAGAAGGCAAGAGCTAGCCATAACCCTGAAATGGAACCGACTAACATTAAAGCTTTAGATGTTTCAAGGGTTTTGAAAAAAACAAGTAATTGGAAAGCTCCAGATCCGGACATGGTGCACAACTTCTGGTACAAGTACCTGACTAGTGTGCATCCTGCGTTAGCACGATGTCATCAGAAGATAATCGAACAGCAAGATTTGATTCCAGGCTTTATGCTCCAGGGTACTACGTATATGTAGTCTGAAAAACCAGATCCTCAAGATTCATCTGATTTTCGACCGATAGCCTGTCTTCCAACCATATATAAATGTCTTACAGCTATCATAACAGATAAGATATATTCTCACTGCGACAAGAATGACATCCTTACAGAAGAACAAAAAGGATGTTTGAAAAACTCGCGAGGGAGTGAAGACCTAGTCACCATAGATGCTGTTACCATGACGCAAGCTCGTAAAAATCAAAGAAACTTGCACATGGCATACATTGACTACAAGCAAGCGTTTCCTTCCGTACCACGTGACTATTTGCTTGAAGTCGTGAAAATATACATAATTTGCCCACGCATCATTGACTTCCTAAATCGGGTGATGATGCTTTGGGGTATAAGAATCAAATATTTTGATCATGGACAATCAAGGATAACTAGATCAATACGCATTACGACGGGTATATTCCAAGCAGACTCCTTCAGGACATTATGGTTCTGTTCAGCGCTGAACCCACTGAGAAAAACACTAAACAGCATGTCTTATGGGTTCCGAATATATGATAACCAGGATGGTCATCAAGTGACCCATCTTCTATACATGGATGACCTGAAGCTGTACGCTAGTTCGGATCAGAAACTGCTAGAAGAGATCGATGTCACAAAGCAGTTTTCCACTGACATCCACATGAAGTTCGGACTAGATAAATGTATAACAGCTAGAGAGAACGATCTCGAGAATGACATCGAGGCAATGGCTGAGGAGGAGTTGTATAAATACTTGGGTATTCTCGAATGTAAGGGTATTTAGCATACGATAATTAAGAAAAATCTAACGACTGCCTTCACTACACGACTCAGATTGGTTCTGAAGAGTTCTCTTAACTCTGCAAACAAGATCAGCACAATCAACACCTATGCCCCTTTGGGCTCGTCAAATGGTCGAACAATTAAACAGAATCATCCGCGTAGAAATGACGAAGCACCGAATCCAGCACAGTAATTCGGCGATTGAAAGGGTTTGAAAGGGTAGTTCTACCACGCATTGTACATGTCAGGAAACTGTGTGAGTCACAAGTTATACAGTTGCGAGACTATTTTAACAGTAAGCGCGATGTTACGCTTTACAACACCATCTGTGAAACTGATCTTGACTATACGCCCTTGAATTTGTCCTCAGAGGAAGCCTTGAATATCAGGGCAGAAACCATAGAGGAATTAGAAACGCAATGGAGACAAAAAGCCATCCACGGCGAGCACCCCAAAACGTTAGATCAACATGAAGTGGATAGTGAGGCATCCAATATTTGGCTGAAAAAGGGCGTCCTCTATCCAGAGACGGAAGGATTCGTTATTGCGATACAGGACAGGGTTGTCAGCGCCATAAATTATCGCAAACACGTGCTACTTCAAGGCGTGGTTAAGCGCTGCCGATTATGTGGAGATACCAACGAATCCATCGAGCACATTATTAATGGTTGTCGCGTAATGGCTCAAGGAGAATACACGCATAGGCATAATGATGTGGCGGGCATTATACATCAACACTTTGCCTTAAACCTAGGACTCTTAACAGAATGGATGCCTTTCGATAGATCTATTCATCCTATTGTTATTTCGGCTACAGACAATGTGCTCGCAAGATGCACTGAACATCTTGAACATCTAGGAGTCAGTAGGGTACTGGCAGCAGCCAGAAGGTGGTTTTATTAAACACCTGTCGCATTGTAAGAAACTTTCTAGACCATCAGGAAGCA
>CAKNWT010267323.1:0-14829 GCA_932066315.1 Andricus coriarius
GATCTTGTATACCTCTCTCCTAAAAGTCTCTACCTCGTTGGGCTTGGATGGATTTTTGACAGAAACAGGGCGATCACTGAAGAGGCGCGATGGATCAGCGAAAAACTTTTCATTCTCCCTGATCTATCTCCCCCTCTTCTGTGGTTTCCTCCTTACGTCAGATAACAGCCGTATTTTGTCAACAATATGCTGCTTGATTGTCAGCAGCTTTAACTTGTCCAGTGCGTGATTCAAGATCCTCAGTCCTGGGGTGAACTTTCGAACCTTTTCCGTGAACTGTCTACCAGATGTTATGTAGTCAATCACACAATAAACACGGGACGCATTCTGTCTTGCCAGAGGTCCAGAGGTCGGATTCTTGCGAGATTTCACGTCGAAGGGAGGCATCCATTTCAGCCAGATCTTGGGGTTTCAGTGGAACTTGCATTTAATGTTCCTTCTTGTCCTGAAATCGTGATCATCTCACAGAAGGTGCCTGCTTTCCGAGGTTGGTCTTAATGTCGCTTCCTAATCTTCGGCTACAGCTTGATCAAGCAGCGGTTGGGAAAGCGCTCCGAGTACATATCCATTTTTCCAGAGGTAGGCACGTTGATTTCGCAACGATTGAATCGAAACGTGCTGAAGTTCTGGGTGTTTTTGGTACCGCCGAGTATGCATACGCGCCATAAAGCTTCGGTGAACAGGGATATAGCTGGCATCGTAGCAGTCTAGCAAGTCATTCTTGAGTTGATTCGTCCACTCGATGAGGGCATTTTGCCGGTTCATCGTCGTGTTCGATCGTTTTGAACCGCATTTACAACTTTTTGGTGTTTTGGTGGTGTCATTGTTGTTCCCACGACCAGCTAGGGAAAGGGTCTGCCCATCCTTGTAGCGCCCCGTGTAGAAGGATAAGGCTGCAAACCCTGAGAGGGTGCCGGGTATCTCAGAGTCACCGTTTAAGACACCTCACCCAGGTGCCATTCAGCTTTCGGCACGGTTTTTACGCTGCCGCTTAGGAGTTATTCCTTCGGGAACATCCCTGGACAATTGTCCGCGACTGCTTATTAATTATTGTAAACGTATTCAGCAGAAACCCTTGGTACAGGAGCCCTCTATACGCAACCCGAGGATGCGTTCGGTGGCTTTATCATAGGCCCTTCAGTTCTATTCCAAAGGAATCGAAACCAAAACTTTCAGTTCCGCGATTATACATTTCATGCCGTCAAGGCGGACGATCCTCTCCTAAAAATGGTCAGGAACCACGAGATGATTGGCGCAGGAGCGTTCCTCTACAAAGCCGCGGAGCAAGCAGCCGAAAACCTTGGCCTGCATTTTAACATCAGAAGTGAGGAAAGTGCATTAATCCATCTAGACGCTTCACTTCTGAAAGCTGAAGTGAAGAAAGCAGAAGTTCAAAAATTCCATCAAGAGCTACTTCACAAGAAAATGCACGGAAATTTTCACAGAAATGTAGAAAAACAGTCCTTGTCGAAGGAGGAAAGTTTTGCTTTCCTCAGATCATCAGGGCTTAATTCAGTTACAGAGGGTTTCATTTTCGCATGCCAGGATGGTGCCATTTCGACCTTAGCATACCGTGATCGCATTTCATGTCAAGAAGTTCCCAGCGATACGTGCAGAGCGTGTCATGCACACGCTGAGTACCTGGAACACATACTATCGGGGTGTCCCAACCACACAGGAACGACGTACATCTACAGACATAATGCGGCCCTAAGAGTGCTTTATTACCATCTTTGTCGCCTTCATGGTGTTGGCCGCGACCCTGCCCTGCCGAACGCTCCGAGGGAGATAGAGTCAATTGTCCAAAACGAGAAGTGCCAAATTTTCTGGAACTGCGATTTTCGGACAGCAGTCTCCGTTGCACACTCGAGACCTGACATGTTTCTCCAATATTTCGAGAAACGAATTATATTCGTGATCGAATTCTCCACTTGGGCCGTCTAAAAAATCAGGGCCAAGGAGGAGGGAAATTGTGCAGAGGTATTAAGACCTTAAAAGGGAGCTGCAAAAGCTGTATCCAAAATATTCGGTACAAATAATTGTCCTTGTAATAGGTGTTCTCGGAGGTGCGAAACTATCACTGGTTCGTAACCTTAAAGCCATACCCGCGTGCCAAAAATATGCCAAGGCACTTGCGAAATGGATGCAGAAAGCTGTCATCCTTGGGTCGCTTCGTGTGCTTAAAACACACGAGGGTTCCGCCGGCCTGTCGTTGTATTTTCATCGTGTCCTGTGACCACCCGTCTCACGGTTGTGAGACGTGGCCATGAGTGTGATTTACCGCGGTCCTGCTGTGAAGATCCAAAGCAGACCAAGTTGAATTTTGGTTTTTAAAGGATATTGAATGCGTCCGACGCAACTTCACAAGGGTGAAAAACGAATCTGGATTTTGTATCGTAAAAACAGAGGTCAACAGTTCTGCTGGATCTGTATGACTTTTGTCACTATAGATGAACGAAAAAAAATTCCGTTTGCTCACGGGTGGGGAAGTAAGCTATTGTAAGCCAAGTAAGCTTTATTTTTGTTTTGATATAGCAGGTCTTTGAAAAACATGCTAGAAAATTATAGTCTATCTCTTCGCAAACGTCAAGTTGCTGAAAAAAGAAAAATATTGAGAAGAATTATAGACGTAATTCTTTTGTTCGGGCGACAAGGAATTGGTTTCAGGGGTGTAAATAATTGAGAAGCTGCGTACTGCTTAAATGATTCTGTTAATCATGGCAGCTTCCTAGAAATGATTAAACTTCTCTGTAAGTATGGTAAACCATCTGAAAACCACGTTGCTCTAGTAATTAAAAAGAATCAAAAGAGACACGACGAGTACCCGGGTAGCAGAGGTCGAGCATCTTTAATAACTTTCTTAAGTAAAACGACAATACTTTCCTTGATTAGCATAATCGGTAAAATGATGCAACATTTTATAGTACAGAAAGTGAATAGAAATCGAGGAAAATTCGGTTTGAGTTTAGATTCTTGCCAAGATGTTTCAGTAATGGAAGCAAAATTATTTAGTTATTCGCTATTTTGATGAGCTAGGACATGTGGAACGATTTATTGACATCTTTGAGATATCTGATACGACAGGTGAAACGTTGTGCAATCAACTTGCTTCTATATAGAAAAACTTGGTTTGTCGTTAGATAATCTTGCTGGCTACTCTTTTTACTGTGCTGCCAAGATGGCAGGTCATGAAAAAGGCCTTCAAGGAAGATTAAAGCGTCTTTTACATTTATCAATATTCATTCATTGGTGTGGACATCGGCTCAAATTAGTCTTTGTGGATGCTTGTAAATACAATTGCACCTGCAACTGACTTGTTCGGCCTTGTGCAATCAACAGCAGTTTTCTTATCAGGGAATCATAAGAGACTGGATTATTGGAAAAATGCATCAGCAATTGTATTTACTGGCGTTTCTAAACTTAGAGTTCTGGTTAAGAAAGGACATGGCACAAGATGGTGGATTAAAGCATAATCTCTCAAGCAATTATTTGGACCAGAATCTCTTTTGCCAATTCTTATTTTCGTACTGGAGGAAATTATTGATCTGCAAACAGAAGGCCTTGAACTTATTCAAGCGCATCGCATGACATCTGAACTAACCAGCTCCATTGATAAATTAACTTTTGAACAAGTAATGGAGAAAGCTACAAAATTGGTTGCAGAATCCAATTTTTCGCTAGAAACGTAGTAAGTCAAACTGGAGAAGCGGATAAAAACTCGTATAAGTCATCAATTGATTTAATAAAAAAGAGTTTCTGTACGTGCCAGAATTCCTTAGGACAGAACCGTCCACGTGGCCTAAAATGATTGTTGTGTTAAGGGACTGGAGTTAGTAAGTAAATTAAAAGTTGTGAATGATTCGGATGAGACAGGCGTTGAGCTCATAGAATAATATAACACATTATTTAAAAAAAACGAACAACAGAAACAGTATCTGCTTCAGTTTGATCACGTTGTTAATTTTTAGATGATGTTTTCCAGGTGGGAAAGTAAATTTAGTTTTCCAAAACATACTATGGGCCAGGAACCACCAAAAGTGGCAAAAAATCTATTATACGTCAAATTTATCTGAAGCTTGGTATACGGGGGTTGTCTGGTGATGCTGATTCTGAATTTAACGTCAAAAATTAAAAAAATTAAAATAGCGGACCAAATTTGAAAATTTTCACATAATTATCTGAAACTTTGCACTAGGGATTTTTTGGGATCGCCGATATCGAATTTGAAGTCAAAAAGTACAAATTCCAAATTGCGGATCCAATATGGCCACCAAAATTGCGAAATTTCATATATTTGTCTGAAGCTAGGTTTAAGGTGGTTTTTCGTATCGCTGATTTCGAATTTGACGTAAAAAGTGATTTATAGATGAATGCATTTTTTCATTATTTTGTAAATGAGCCTGTCATTTGCCTGCAAAATTTAATGTGATTGCAGTTCCCAGGATCTACCACGGGGAGGTGACAGGCCTTTAGAAGAGACATGCCCAGCCAGGGGAATGTCTGCTCTCTAGAAGAAATAGTGGTGGACGCAGAACATGTGTTCTCGGCGGAAATTTCCCCTAGCTGGGCGTGTCTGCTTTATACACCCCACTTTTGATTATAAAAATTCTTTCTGTGTGTAATTTATGGCGTCAAATTCGAATTCAGCGATTCCAAAAATCCCCTTATGCCAAGTTTTGGACAAATATATACAATTTTGTAAGTGTGGTCACCATATTGGATTCGCCATTTTGAATTTGTAATTTTGACATCAAATTCGAAATTGACTTGCTGATTAGGAAGATGATAGTGAAAATACCGTTAAATTTGATTTTCAAGGTTAAACCCCCCAAAAAGTATAAAAAATATGTTTTTTTGCCGTTTATTTAATTATTTATTAAAAATGTATACAAGAGCTTCAAATAAAAGTTGTAGATCTTCTTAAAATGAACGTTTTATTTTATACACGGCTTTTCGAAAAAAACGTTATTTTATTAGAAAAATAGGAAAATGTTGATACGAAGTGTGGATTTGCTTGAAATGGGACTTGCAAGACTCCTATCTACAACAAGCCGTGGGAAAGGGGAAGGTATATAACTTACATTATTTGTGTGACCAGCCACGCCCCCCCCCCCCCGTGAAATTGAAAAAGGGTAGGGGCTTGACCAATATTATTTCTGTTACTCGTCACAGGAGAACCTTCCCGCGCCCCACGAGACGTTGAAGAGCGTTATGGGTTTGACCAAAATTATTTCTGTTACTAGTCATAGGGGTGCCTTCCTGCCCATCACGAGACGTCGTAGAGGGGAAGGAGTTTGACCAACATTGTTTCTGTAAATAGTCACAGGTGTGCCTTCCCGCCCCTACGTGACGCTGGAAAGGGGGAGGTATGCGACCTACATTATCCATGTGGCTAGTCACAGGAATGTCTCCCCCCCCCCAGAGACGCTGATAAAAAATCAGGTTTTGACCAACATTTTTTCTGTGACCTTCCCGTGGTGAGGTGCGAAACTAGGCAATGCCGAAACTAATGGAGTTTAGGAAAAAGATGATAAGTCAAGAATTTTATAAGTGATGTGCAGAATTAATTTCTAAAAATTATTTTTTCGTCCGTCCCCTCTTGAAAACGCGCCATTGCATGCAAGTGAAGCAGGCTCTATGTGGCCGCTTTCAGCCCAGTGATGTTCGCACGTACGCACTCTGCCACCAGGCCGATATGAAACTTTACGCACGCTATATGCTACATAAAACTTTACGCCCGCTACACATACACTACCCACGCAAGTAAGAATACGGAGGAAATGATCTTTATCTTGAAAAATATTGTATCGCTGGACCCCACTTATAATCTACAATTTTCAAGTACACCAAACATCCTCTATCTGCTTCACGTGCTTGTTTTCAAGGAGGGCAGGACAAAAAGTATGGTGTGTATCAAGAGCGTACGACGGCTGTTTTGCCTCGTACGACTGACGCCCTCGCTTCGCCCAGGCGGCAAGTTCAAACTCGTAAAATAGCCTTCTTTATGCCCTGGATAAACAAAGTACTATTCTAATTTTAAAAATGAAATTAGAACTTATTGCATAAATGACGTGGATATTCTTCATATTGCTTGTCTAGTAACCCTGAATTAAAAGAGATTTCAAAAGATCATCCTCTTTTAATGTACGCTGCTCTTAATCCTCACGATGCGTTCTACGGGGAAAGAACGTCAAAAACGTGTACAACATCAAGTCAGTTTTTGAGATTTGGCAGTATGAGACAACCCAGTATGACCCGAACTCAAAGATTCGTAGGTGGGATACTCCCAACTGTGCACGTCTCAATTGATACGATTAGGCAGTAAAAACAATTTTGCACGTGCACAGATGGGATACTCTTAACTGTGCTCGTATGATTAATACGATCATTTTTGCACTGAAAAGTCCACGCGCACAGATGGGAGAATCCGAACTGCACAAATGGTACCCTCCTAACTATGCACGTCTCAATTAATAAGATAACATGCTTAACTTGCAAGTCCGCGTGCACATCCCGGAGACTCACAACTGTGCGCATATCAACTGATTGAATCTGACTTTTCATTCAAAAAACAATGTGCATAGATGGTACCCTCCTAACTGTGCACGTTTTGATTAATGCGATCAGATTTTCAAGTGACAAGTCCACGTGTACAGATGGTACCCTCGAAACTATGTACATCTCAATTAATAAGATAAGATGCGCAACTTACAAGTCCGCGTGCACATATGGGAGGCTCCGAACTGGACATGATCAGTTAATAGAATTATACTCTTTATTTAAAAGTCAACATACCCAGACGGTGCACATATTTTAATAATCGAAACGTGCACAGTTGGAAGGGTACCATCCGTACACGTTTGAAGCGAAATTGATGATTTTAATAGTGCTAAGGGAAAAATCTGACTTCATTAATTAAGACGTGCAGTGTCGAGAGCCTCTCATCTGTGCACGTTGACTTGTAAGTCAGTAATATGTCCGTATAAATTGAGACATGCCCATTTGGGAGTCTTCCATCTGAGCACGTGTACATTTGGAAGGTTTCCATATGTGCACGTGTATAGTTGGGAGTCTCCCATCTGTGCACGTGCGCAGTTGGGAGTATCCCATCTGTACACGTGGACTTATGTGTTGACAAACTGATCGTATCAATTGAGACGTGCACGGTTCCGAGTCTCCCATCTGTGTACGTGAACTGTTGCTAGGTTACCATCTCTGCACGCCTTAATTGCGACGTGCACAGTTGGGAGTCTAATATCTGTGCACGTGAACTGTTGCTAGGGTACCATCTGTGCACGCCTAAATTTCGACTTGCACAGTTTGCAGTCTCCCATCTGTGTACTTTAACCGTTGCTAGGGTACCGTTCGTGCATGTCGACATTTCGACGTGAACAGATGGGAGTGTCCCATCTGTGCACGCCAACTTTGAGATGTTCACAGATGTCCCGGTGTGCAGTTGTGCCTGAGGTCAACAACGTGCACAGTTGTACGAGTGGCCACCGACGTGCACAGATGGGATCGTGCACAGTTGCTCCGTGCACAGTTGTCCGTCACCGAATAGCAAGGAGCACCATGATTGCAAAGTAGGATACATCACCTTAAACTATAAAAATTCTCAAATCATACACTTTGACTCTATTTGCAATCATGTGATTAATAAAGCTGTCCCGATTAATTTAAATTATAGAGCTATTGGTTATACTGAATACCACCAAGTAGTCACCTAAAATGAACACGAATCCTGTAAACCTGTTTACACAAAAAGAATGCTAATTGAAAATCATTATTTTCTTCCCTTTGATTACAAAGAGTACAAATAGATTACCTTTCTATAATTTATTTATTGTGTCTAAAAGGCTAAAAATGAATTATCTCTCTCATGCATATGCTTTGTATGAAAACCATATCAGCGTTAAATAAAAAACGTGTAAGTAAACTTCTCTTATTTTATTTTTATTATATAAATTTTCGTATATTAATAATGCGAACATTTACGTTTTGTGCTTTCAGAAATGATCTTCCAATAATTCGGTGGTCCAGTAATACTTTGTGACTAGAGAGTATCAGAAGATATAATGTTCTGCTTCAGTCAAACGGCAAAAGACATTACACCCGGAAAGATCACGAAGAGTAAAGAATATGATCATTTCGTGCGCATGTGGTAACTAAAATTTATCGCTCCCAGGTTTGAGATCCCTGTATTTCTATGCGTCTTGATATTCGGATTTTTCTACATCATTAAATTTAGTAAAGGATTAAGTTGCTCAAATCTCTGTAGGCTTTGAGGTACACATTCTCATTATGACACTCGCGCTACGTGCTTGATTTTTCAGACATTTTTAAACGTATATTTAATTTCTGAATTACCTTCAAATAAATAGATACCCACAATCCTTTATTCATACATTCTTTCCTATCTCCCATTGTTATGCTAAAAATAGGATTTTTGTTTTCATATTATTTTTGATGGCTAATACAAAATATACCACAAGTCTTCTCTTAGATTTTTCACGTATTTCGCGTCTTTTAGCGTAATATTATAATTTCCCATTTTTTCCTATCAATTTTGATAAATAAATTAAAAAGTTCGTTTTTTCAAAAAGCAACCTTTTTTCTTCTCTTGACTTTTTTCATATCGTGCGTTATTTGGCTTGAAATGTGAATTTTCGTTTACGTTTTTGGATTTTGAAAATGCTATAACACTGATAATTTTTTTTTTATTAAAAAAAGTCATGAGGATAAAGTGTTCGGCTTTCTAAGTGCTAAAAATAGCCGTGCATACAAAGCTTTATTCTAAAAAATGGTTTAAAAATTTGTTTAATCCCTAACTTCTTGAAATTTCGTCCAAAATAGCTAGCTGGCGAACTCGTCCTTTCTTTTCACATCCCTATGAAGTATGTCCAATAGCATTTTAATCGGATAATTCCTTCAAATGTTATCGTGTTTACAGACTACAACGAGAACAATAACAAAATACAAACACCGACATAAAAAGGATTTTTTCTGACTTCGCGGATTTCAAAATGTCGACAGTTCGCGCAATCTGCGAAAGTCATTCTTCACATAAAACCAATACCTTCTCATTGAGATGATAATGTAAAAGTATAGAGTAAAAATTATTTGAACGTTTCAATGAAAATAATTTTTTAATGCTTTTTATGTTGAGAACTGATTAATTAATTATTAGGTGATTAATTTTTCTCACGATATTAAATTACATAAAGATTAAAGTTTTATATCCTTTATTTAAGTAACATACATTGATTACACAGCCACAAAAAAAATAAGTGTCGTGATCTGGAGACGCGACATATGCTTTCCTATGGATTTTGACGCGCTGAATCCGAATCCGATGTCAGAATTTGCCATACAGGTCAGGGTTTCACCCTAACCTTAAACAACTTGAAAAAATTAGTATTTCCTGTTCAGGGGATGAGGCATATCAATTCTTATGTGTTTTGACGCGCTACATGTCAATCCGCCATCATTATTGGCCCGATGGGTCCTGGTTGAAACCCTAACCTCAAAAAACACCTTAAAATCACAAAAATCGCCCGTTTTTCGTGTAGAAAATCGAACCACACACATATTGATGCGTTTTTGGGGTGATTGAGTCTATTCAGACTATTTTACGTGCTAACCAGGTAAAAATTCATTCATAACCTCACAACCGTAAAACATAAGTAGGTTTCACGAAACCGTAAAATTGGACTCGGATACCCCGATCACGTACAGGAATGTGGTGAGATTCCAGTTTCAGCGCGCAAAAACTGTCACTTCCATGGATTTGAGGTATTCTTTGAGGTTGTGATTGACGATTGTGAGGTTATGAATGAATTTTCACCTGGTTAGCTCGTCAAAGAGTCTGAATAGACTCAACTACCCCAAAAAAGCGTCAATATGTGTCTGGTTCGATTTTGTACACGAAAAACGGGCCATTTTCGTGATTTTAAGGTGTTTTTTTAGGTTAGGTTTCCAACCAGGACCCAGGGGCCAATAATGATGGCGGATTGAGATGTAGGGCTTTGTCACGTCCAGAGAAAAAGGCGAGGGTAGTATGGAAAATATGAAAAGAGAGAGAGCAGTGTGCTGATTATGTCAGGCTGGTAAGACCTGACCAATTAGTTAATGTGGGTTTGTGTGTCACTTATCAGCCCTACGCGGACTGTGTCAGAATTCAGAACTTAAATAAGTGTGAGATAGTCGGTTTAACGATTATTTTATTATAGGAATAAGAACAGAGTTAAATAGTTACATAAATTAAAACTTACGTGTACCTTTCTAGCAAGAAAGGGCGAGAGTGAGTTGCTTTGTCGGTTGGATCTCCGCTTATAACGTAAAACACCGACGGAGTTTTACCGCATGATAAGTTGAATAACTCGTAAGAAATTCGATAATGAGTCCTTTCGCGAACGTTAACACCGCGGACGTTATTCGAAAAGTTACTTTGCGACGACCGAAAGCTTCAGTCGAAGGGACTTAGTCCAAGACTCGATCATGATAACTACTGTGCATTTGAACTTTAAAATATACGACTTAGTCAGATGGTTTCTTCGGTCCCAATGAGATAAAAGCCGTTATTTTGTCAAAACTATTCGTTACTCGTAGACCGAAGTAAACAGTAAGACTGCCGAGAACGTAAGACAATTGACAAGGGTTGCGCTGGGGTTTATATACACCTTGGAGTTCGCAAAAGTCACGTACTTGTGACAAAAGTGAGTAAAGGCACGTACTTGTGACAAAAGTGAGTAAACTCACGTACTTGCGACAAAATTGGGTAAAGGCACGTATTTCTGTAATTGTAGTTTTAAATCATTATTTTCCGAAGAGTTTTAGGTTACTCGAATTATGCATATTTATATTCCGTCCACTGAGACTTTCGGTGATCGGATGTGTGTTCTCTAGATCAGCAGAGGAGTTATTTGATACGCGCGAATTTCCTTATTGAATGACGGACGATTCATGCTGGTGACTCATGCTGCGATCGCGTATCTCAACTCTCGACCTTTCAGGAGTTTGGATTTTATCTGTTAGCTTAGCTATAGGCAATATCTCTAGTCAGACACTTTCGGTTACAATCTTGTCTGACTATGCGCATGTTTCTCCACTAAGTGGGTTATACTTTAACAGTAAACTGTAGTATGACATTCTATCGGTAACTTATTACTTTAATTTAGACATACGTGTGTATTCGTGTTCCATATAATTATTTCTGACTTTGTTATTGCTTATGTTTCAGATTATTAGGAACATCTATACATTCATATGTTAATAAATATACTTAATTATACATTAGCGGCAGAGTCTGCAATTACAATCTCTTATTAACCAAACATATGCTAACCTGTCGGTATTCTCTGAGTCATTATCCTATCATGGTAATATACTTTATGTATCTTATGATTTCCATCTTATGGTAATGTACTTTATGTATCTCATGATTTCTATCTTACCGACCGTAGTACAGTTACCATGGATAGGTTCAAACTCACAGAAGATCGTTAATGCTATTACTTGTATTTGAGGGATTTAGCCTAAAAGATTTGCAATATGGTAGGTTGCACCTAGCTAGGCGTTACATCAAATTTTGCAAAATTTCGGGATGTAACAGTAATCCCTTCTTAAAATCATCAGCGTCCTCGATGACTGGAAAATGTTTCGACGAATTTAACTGTGTTTTGTTGGGACTCCTTAAGGCCGTTATATAACGAAATTTTTCTGGTTTGAGATTCTTAGTTCTTACTCGAAATTGGCAAACATTGCTGCATGTTTTAAGTGCTGCTCGGAATTCTGTACGTAGATGAACGTGTGTGTTAAATGATATGTCTTAAAGAGGTAAGTATATTCTTTTATCTGTGTTATAGTGTGTGTCATGTGATGTGTTTTGTCCCTTTGTCTTTCTCTTTTTGCCTTAAATGTTGACGTTGGAAGAATGCTTTCAAGACATTTTTCGCATTGTAATCAGATTTATCATGATGTCACTTGGGCATCTGGACATTATCTTCTCATTGCAACTCTTCAGTCGTTTTTTTGTCATAGATAGTGACAGTAGTGCCTCTACGCTCCTATATTCTGACTACATAATGAGTCAACCAATGGACTTGAGAAAAACTTCGGCAATGTCAGCAGTTCATGGTAAGTAATCCGTTTGTTTTAAATATTTATTTCCAAAAGGTGATCGCGTTCCCGCTTAGTTTTGACGACAGTCAATTCTCGCGTTCTGCCAGGATGACATCTTCGTCTATTTCTGATAATCATTTCTTTGAATTGTTGGACGACATTTTCGGGCCGTCAACAAGCACTACCGATGCTGACAGTACTTTGTCTGAAGAAATTACTGATAATTGCGTAGCTTCCATTATTGATTTCGATTTATCATTATTAAGTTCAGTGCCGGAAGTGAAATCTGTCGTTTCGTCTGATAATCCTGTGTGTAAGAATTATTTAAAGGAAGATAGTTTAAAATATAGGGTGTCTGAGCTTGAAAATGCCTTAGGAATTTTCCAATTTGCCTTTTGTAGAGTCACTCCTTCAAAAGCCGTGAAGACAATCGTTCAATTGTGTCGTGACCTGTTAGGACCTGTTACAAATTTTACAACATTCGTCTAAATTCCGGTCCTTGAGCTTCCGCGTGGATTATGCTTAATATGTTGGTTTTAATTTTTATTTTATTTTCAGATAATACTCGTACTTCATACGTTTTGTTTTCAGATGTCCGTATTGATGATCGTTAATAGTTTGAACGTTTCTTATATTCACTTTTTCTTTTTAATAACTCTGTATGTATCATTAGTGTTTTATTTGCTAATAAATATGTATGCATTTAATTTTCCAATGCATGCTTTGACTCAACGACATGGTTGTGGGTAAAAATCAAAATTCCTCTTCGTTAAACATACATGTCGTAGTTTCAAAGCACGCGTTTTGTGTTTAATAACCTTAAGGATTCCCAATTTACCGTTTGTTTAAATGTATGAGCATATGCAAGGCTTCATTTAAATTTCTAGTCACTTGATTCAAAGATAAGGGGATCATTCTCAAAGTTTAGATTCTAAAGCGTTAAACGCCTGATAATTTCACAATTACTCTTTCTAATTAAATTCTTAACTTATTTGAACTTAGCTTTCTATACTACTCGTTCTTCTCGATGAATTCCTTGTTGGTGTTGTTTCTCTGTTGGTGATATGGATACACATATACACACATACCTCCTTGTATGTACATCTGCATATATATGCAAACGTGTACGTGTGTGTTGTTAGCTGCCACGTTGTGGGTGTTTTGATTCTTCTCTCTAGGCGGTCCGATGTTTCTTATCGCTGTAAGATTATACTCCTTGTACGGGCGGCCATCATTGGAGATGACGTTACTGCGTGCTACTGTGTCTTCGTTGCTCTCCTTTGCCACTGTCAGTCATTTTGTCGGAGTGCTGATGCATTTCTACTGGTGTTTCTCTCGCTAGACGGGCGGAGTCTGTGTACTGCGGTATTGTTTCGTTTATTGCAGGCGGCCATAATGAAAGCTAACTTCATGTCTGGTGCTTACCGTTTTTTCCACTAGCATCGTGGTTGGTCTTTCCGTGATTACGGTGTGCGTTTAGTCAGCCACACTTAACGTGTGCTGGGCTTACGTTGGCTATTATTTTAATTTGATTATGTGAAATTTTACTTGATTTTGTGATTCAATGATGAATTATCTGGCCATGCATCTTCTCCCTTCTTAAAAACTATTCATCGTCCTCGATGAAGATGGAGGTCGGTTTTTCTTTACGCTATTCGGATGTTGGTTATAGGGATGTGCGCTTGCGATGTTGTCTGGTTTCGAACCTTATCGGTTTTTGATACTTTCGTGTTGTCAAGGGGCACAGTCTGCATTTCTTCTTCAATATTATTGCTGTTTTTTAGTTGAGACTTGATTCTGAAGCCTTTACATGTTTTTCTTATGAGCTTTCTTCCACAATATATTGTTATTAACAATATTAATATAGTTATTCCCATGGATGTTCCTATCATAATGTGATTGTTTCTTCTTTGATGATGTTGTTTTTGCTGAAATTGTGTGAGTTGGTTTTCGATTTCTTCCAAGGATTGCCCGTATTGGAATTCTTTCCAAGTTGTTGTTGGTTGTATTTGTAATTCGTTTTCTTTTATGCTTGAGTTTTTGGGAAAATTGTATATTATAGAGGATATGTTAGCTATGTTTAATGAGAATTCTGGATTAGACATATATTCCTCTTTGTTTCTATTTATTGTTATTCCTATTAAGGTGGTATCTTTTGCTCTGGCAATACATCCACTTCCCAGTGGAATTATTACAGAATTGGAGATATATTCTCGTTTTGTTTTGTTATTAGGGCAATTAATAATGATGAGTTCTGGTCCTTTTGTTGAGTATAATCATGCTTGTAGGGAAGGTATTTGTGTTCAAAATGAGCTTTCTTGTAGAGTGATTCTCACGTCACAATTTTGGAGGGTTGTTATTGTTGGTTTGAGTAGCATAATGACTTCGCAGGATGAGCTGCTTGAAGTTGCATGTATTGCTTGATTTGCTTCGCAAATTGTGTTGTATGTAGTTCTTGTACGGGTGTTTTGATATTTTTTGTCTGTTAAGAAGAATCTCTGGTCGTCAGATGATAAGGCGACGTATGTGTGTTTAGGTAGTATGTAGGCGGCTCCAATGATGTTTGTGATTACATTTTGATATACTGGGTATGGGTATATTTTATACATTTGATAGAAATTTCTTTCTAAAAGAGGGATATCTATAGTCACCATCAATTTGTTAAAGTGGTAACCAACATCCGATTTTCCTATTTGATGCAAGTCTTCA
>CAKNWT010267327.1:2976-16210 GCA_932066315.1 Andricus coriarius
GATGAATTTCGTGAATTCTGTGAAAACCATGGAGTTCAACACACCTTGAAATCAACACGCCACCCACAGGCAAAGAAAAAAAAATACCGGTCGAAGCCCGTTTGAGCTACTTTATGGCTTCATCAATCGTCACGACGAAAGTGAAATGAGAATACTCCAGGACGAAGCTCGAAAAAAAGTCAAAGAATCCCAAGACAGCTATAAAGCTTACTATTATAAATATCGTCAAAAGAATGTCACCTTCGATGTGGGAGACATAGTTTATATGAAAAACGCCCCATCTATACCAGGAGAATCATCGAAGTTCATAGAAAAATTCAAAGGACCTCTGATTATCACGAGAACGCTACCCGCGGACACCTACGGCATCGCTAACCTACGTAAGGATGGCCGAGGCAGAAGGTACGCTTCAACAGCTCATGCCAGCCAATTAAAAATCTGGAGAGCAAGTGATTCAGACGATCTAATTACATTTGAGTGGGACTCAGACAACCCAGAAGATAAAAATCCAGCATATGATCAAAAACACTCGCAAAATAACGATGTTCTAGAATTTTCAGAAGAATCGAATACCGAAATTGATAGCGGAATCAAACTGCGACCAAGAAACACGATTAAATGACCAAATCGCTTTGGTTACGATAATTAGTCTTGAAGATTAGTTTAGTAGAGAAAGTTTAGATTTACTTTATTATACTTTCTATGTGCAGTTTCAGATTGACAAATGTTTACAACAATTGTCTCGAGGTTGAGCCACACTTGCAGGATGGCCGAATGTTAGGGATATTTCGCAATGTCACTGGCGTATTAGCGAACCGATCCGTTAACATCTTTTGTACCATTTAACTTAATAAACTATTATAATTCTTAACACTTTGTTCGTTGTTTGTTTCAACCATCCCGAAACATTTACTTCTAATACCAGTAAATTCAATATCAATGTAACCATTTTTTAAATTTCCATACAATTATTTAAAATAGCAGATTATTTTTCTCATTAACAAAATAGGACTCGCCACGTGTGACATAATCCGACACCGTACTTCCAATATTTTTATAATATTTAAAAGCATGAAAAATACATGTTTCAGGTATTTCCGGATAAACTATTCATCAAGGTAGAATTAAATTCGACTATTTGAGTTTGAATCGAATTTTCTATAAAATTTTATTTACCACGTTTTTTTGTACTTCTTTATCATATAAATGTATGTTTTTTGTCTTTGCTAGTCACACTTCGGTACTGCGATTTTCTTGAGGCAATTAGATTATAGAAATTTAAATTGTGCAATTTCAAATTGAAACACTAGAAATTGTACAATAGGCTTACTTTTTGTTGTTGCTTAAAGTTAAGTTTCTTATGAACTTGGCTCCTAAAGAAATTAAATGTGAACTTGAAACTTAATTTTCTTTCTTCAAAAGCTTGTAGTAATCAGTAATTCAGTATGCCTGGATACGTTAAAGCCAGTTCGGATAATTTACCAAGTGAACACAATAATGATAAGTAATTTTTTTGCGAAGTGCTCCAGTGTCTACATTACTTTTAGTTAACATAAAAAATGTAAAACAAATATTCAAGTGCATTTTTTATATTCTAATTGAAAACTAAGGACTTATTTCTGATATATTTATTAATGCACATGACCTCAAATTGAAAAAATGTCTAATTTTTATAATTATTACGTCAAATCGCAAGTTGTCATTCTAGCCTCAAACATATGAACTTTTGGCTTGTGATATCATGCAAAAAGTATTAAAATGAGCGATTTGTCCGTTTTGCAGTGACTTCTAATATACTTGTGTTAAAATAAAAATTGAATTTTGAGTTTTGATCTTTCTTTTACAAGTTATCTAGTAATAAAGTAGAATATATAATACGTATACAACGAAATTATGCATATTTTTAATTTTTACATTCTCATCAGAGAAGGTATTAGATTTGTGTAAAATTTGACCTTGGGAAGAAAAATGTTGATTTTTGAAAGCCCTACAAGATTATCACAACAACTTTTTGAATGTTTTTGAAAAATCGAAAATTCAAATTTTGACGGCACAAAAAAAATGAAAAATAAAAAATTTCATTTTGCGGCAAAACTATGCAAGATACGACATATGGTGATGGGCAAAAATTGTGCACTCAAAAAAGATCTACAAATTTGTTTTTGAACACTTTTTGATAGGACGAATAGTTTTTATTTTATTCGTAAAAAACTACATTAAAAATAAAAAAATTACATTTCTGGAAAAACGACACAAGCTAAAAAAAAACAATTACACAGTGGGCCAGGAGACCCGGTTCCGTGGCCAAAAGTCCAATTTTCAAACTTGTGAATTTGTATAAAAGAATTAGGTCATTGTCATCAGTGATAATTGGGGTATCTTATACATAAATAATAGTTTGATTAATAAAACCCTGCTTCGTTGGCAGACATGCAAAGTTAAAAATGTTTTAAAAATTCTTCATGTGTTCTTCGTTCAAAATTTTATATAGTTATGGATCCGTTAATTTTTTGTAATGGTTCTTTTTTCTACATCGTCCTTAGGCATATAGAAGTAAACAAAAAATTTTGAGTGAATAACAAAAATTTGAATAAAATTTCTGTTACATTAATGTTAGAAACTAATTAGTACTTTGGTAAAATACTTTCTTTCATTCGCCAATAACATGAGATAACGCAACCTATCAAAACTTTTCAAATACCAATCTGTTCTTTGTAATGTGTACTTTACGGTAGGGGTGCCCACTTTTGCCCGTTTCCAAAAATAATATAATAATTGCAAGTAAAAGAGTCAGCGTCCGAGCGCCAAGAACTGATGTACCTGAAGCTCCGAACGTTCAAATGAAAGAAATATTTTTTCCCATTTCTATTTCACCGATAAATATTGGTCCAATTGCAATTTGAAATATGCATTATAATTCTGTTTCAATAATAAATTATTTCCAATATAAATAAACAAACATTTGAACCTTTTTTCTGGTTAACAAAGTCGTCAGTAAAAAATTTCGTTCATTTGAACGTTCAGAACTTCAAGCACATCAAGAACTGACCTGTTTGGCTAAGTTGCACGAGCCGCCATATACGCACGCACGCGCGCGTCTAGCGTCTAATGTTTCGCTGTGCTTTTCACTTGTTTTCCAGTGTTCACTTTGCTTCGAAATCTTATCCAAAGTTATGAAATTTTACTTTTTCTTTTTGTTGACTTTTTTTTCTCTTGGATTCGATTATATTGTATATAATCTCAAAATTTACCAACAGAGAACTTATTGACTTTATAATGAATAATACTCTAGATTCGACTGTTCATTATATTATATCGAAATTTACTAAAGATTTCGCAAAAGGACGAATTGTGTTATTCGGGCGTAGAAAGTCAGAACGAAAACGATGATTTGCCAGGTATCCATCAAACATTTGATACTTTAGGCGATACAGAATTATCGGATGATGAAGAAAAAATTTATCGTGAGAGGCTAGGGAAACTCACACAGAAAGCACCCCCAACACCACAGTTTTTATATTTAAAAATTAAAATAAAAAAATAAATAAGAAAAACATAAACATAAAGAAATAAACATAAAAACGAATCAAAATTTAAAAACCCTTGTGATAGGCTCTGGTAACTTATTATGAGCTAACTGCAGACAAAAGTGTTTCATTTTACGTAGATCATTTTTTAAGTACTTGTTTTTTTTCTTTTTTAAATTCCGGCTCCGGATTAGTAATCAGCGCCCTCGAAAACCCGTAGATACCACGTTTCAAGTAGATCCAATAATTTTTGGAAATATTCGTCCACCATATTGGATCCGCCATTTTGTTTTTTGAAATGTTGACTTCAGTTTCGGAGTCAGCGCCCTCGAAAACCCATAGATACCACGTTTCAAATAGATTCAATAATTTTTTTAAATACTTTTGCGCCATATTGGATCTGCCATTTTGTTTTTCGAAATTCTGACTTCAGATTTGAAGTCAGCGCCCTCGAAGACCTATAGATACCACGTTTTAAGTAGATTCAATAATTTTTTGAAATACTTGTCCGCCATATTGGATCCGCCATATTGTTTTTTGAAATTCTGATTTTAGATTTGGAGTCAGCACCCTCGAAAACCTATAGATACCACGTTTCAAGAAGATACAGTAATTTTTTGAAATACGCGTCCGCCATATTGGATTCTCCATTTTGTTTTTTGAAATTCTAATATCAGATTCGGAATCAGCACCCTCGAAAACCATATATTAGTGACCTTGCAATTCATTATTGTACATTTTTAAGTGTTTTCCGACTTTTGGCCACGGAAACGGGTCACCTGGCCCACTGTGAATTAGACCAAAGTTGTTATCCCAAACAAAAACTATAAATTCATCACTTATAATTTTTTAATGGGATGCGTAGTTTTTGTGTTAATCGCGGTTTTAATCGTGGAAAGTAACATTAAAAATAAAAGAACTTAAATTTTCAGAAAAACGGCGCAAGGTACGAAAAAAAAATTATGAACAAAAGTTGTACACCGAAGAAAGATATATAAATTTGTCATTGATCATTTTTTTATGGAACGCGCAATTTTTGTTTTAATCGTAATAAATAAGACTAAAAATAGAGAAATGAAATTGTTGGAAAAACGACACGAAAGACGAAAAAAAAATGAATAGACAAAAGTTGTTGAAACAAAAAAGATCTAAAAATTTGAAATAAAAGATGAACTTTTTGGGAAAACGACGCAAGTTACAAAAACTTGTTATTCAACAACAATTTTCCCGTCAAGTACATCTACAAATTTGCTCAGAACATAAAATTGAAAATGAACAAATTAAATTGATGGAAAAACGAGCCATGTTGCAATAAAATTTTTGAAAACAAATTTTTTTATAGAATGCGCATTTCTTTAATTATAAAAAAAGACAATGAAAATACGTCTGTTTCAAATATCAATGCATATTATGAATTGTAATAATACAAATTTATGTTTCCAGGATAGTTGAGAATAAAAATTTAATGCAAAATAAGGAACAAATATTAAAGTAAACATGATGAATAAAATTTGTACTTCATTCTGCAATATCTGAGTAAGCAATCCCAGGCCGAGGTACAGAAATAAATGTAATATACATTTGATATAATAGTGTTGAACATAATATAGAAAAGTTCCCATTTCGGACAAAATCGAGTGCAAAGCACGAGATACTTGATGAGAATGTGTTCGTTAAAGCCGAAGGTGCTTTAACAAAAGAGAATTCACAATCACCAAATTACTATTGTCGATGCTTTGATCTTTAGTTTCAAAAAGTTTGTGCACTTTGCGGGAAGTACAAAGGCACAGCGCGTAGCGCGAAGCACATGCATTATCGAGCGCGAAACGCGAGAACCAACAGTCGCGCGCCCCAGACACGCTCAAACTTGCGAGTCGCACGCGCAGGGCGCGATGAGAGTGTTCCCGCACAGCGGGCACATTTTTTTAATTACAAACAACTATTTTTGCGAACGTTGAAATAGTTGATAAGATCTTTGCAACAATATGATCATACTGTTAATTTTGCAGATCACATGTCACGTCGGATAGTGTTATACATTTTTTTCCTGTTCCTTACCATTGGATATACATAGAAATATTTTTTTTTGGCTTTTGAATACTGGAATTTGTACATTCAGGCACAAAACACTAATCTCAGCATTAATTTATTTCCATTTTGTGAAGAAAAAGCATGAACTTCCAGCTTGTTTATAAAATATTGAAAGCATATGACGTTACGGCATTACGTGTCGGCATGGCGCGATAGATATACAAGTTTGAAAAATAAAAATGCAAAAAAAGCCTTTTTTCAATTATATTCTTGTATTATCAGCCATTTTGGATGGAATCGTTTTATATTCAGAAATAAACCAAATTTAGTGGATGAACCGATTTCACGTAAGTTTTGATTTTCAAAAATAATTATTTCAATTTAAGGAATCCAATGAAAATATTGAAAAATCATCATTTTTACCAGTTGTAAGAACACGATCTTTATCGAGATTTGTCAATAAAGTTACTTTTTCTTTTGTCAAAAATAAGTTCTATTACTGCTGAATACGTATGGCTTCGGCTAAATAAAATTTTACATGAATGAATCTTGAATTTTTATCAGTTTTATTATGCACATCAATCTGACAGTGTGACATTCTTCTTTACCCGTCAATTAAAACTGAATTATTAATTTTGTATGTGAATTTAACAACATTCTTTTCTTCGAGCTATTAAAATTACTCAATCGGCATTGCGGAAAAGCGACAACAATTCCTTCCGAGATTTTCGTGACACACCTATTCATGTTCCAAAAAAGTATTCTTACTGTAAATATTCCGTCGTCATCTGCTATAACGGTTTTTGCAGAAGCCTCTTCAATCGTCATTGGTTCCTCCATAGCAAATTTATCTTCTTCATCTTCTTTACTACCTTCTTTAGTCTTCCTTCTTTTTTTTCGTTCACTCTGAGCATTCTTCGGATTTAGCGAGACTGTTGAATCATAATGATCTGCATCAATTTTTTACCACGATGGTCACTCAATAGACTGGAAGCTCGTGAACAAAAATCGTGAGTATTTTAGGAAAGCTAGTTTTTGATAAGGTGTACATCAACATGGCATCTAGGTGCTAGAACATATGGGCCCAACAAGGGGTTGTTTGCGGGAGCAAACATGTCGAAAAACTAACGAAATTTATTAATTTTAGGACAGCTCAGATTTTTTAGGTAAGTAGTGCTTACAATAACATTTACAAAATTATCGTTTAGCCAGCCCAGTGCCAGAACCTGGTCAGTCAGCGTCCCCTTGCAACATGTCGAAAAACTGAAGAAGTTTCAGCATTTTTGGAAAATTTAAATTTTCTGTGTGAATAGTACCTACAATAACATTTAAGCATGTTGGGTAACCTTAATTTTTTCATGTGGAGTACATACAATAAAATTTACGATAATATCAGTCAGCCTACCCTATGTCGAATCCTGGCCAATCAGCCGCTTCCCGAAACATGTCGAAAAACTGAAGAAATTTAAACATTTTAGGAAAGTAAACATTTTTTGCGTAGTACCTACGATAACATTTACGAAAATACCGGTCAGCTAGCACAGTACTAGAACATGACCAGTCAGCAAGCCCCCCCCCCCCCATTCCCCCCTGGAGAAATATAAAAAAAAAAAACAAGTCACCGGGCAGCCTGCCCTGACTGGCTGACTGGTCAGGTTCCGGAACTGGGCCGGCTGAATGGTATTTTCGTAAACGTCGTTGTAGGTACTACTTACACAAAAAATTTGAGCTTTCCTATCATTATTAAATTTCGTTAGTTTTTCGACATTTTTGCGGGGTTGTTGGGCCCAGGTATTCTAGCACCTAGCCGCATGTCTGCCACGTTGATGTACAGTGTACACCCTATATGCAACCAAATATTCAAAAATTACATTTCCTAAAATACTCACGATTTTTGTTTACTACGAGCTCCCGGACTACAAGACTCAGAAAAAAGTTCCCAGTCATTTCTGTTTTTCAAACCTTTTTCCCGGTCATTTCAATTTTTTAATTAAAACCTTCAAAAATACAGAACTTATAATTTAAAGCGTCTAAAAAATTATCCTAATTAACTAATCTAATGGGAAAAAAATCTTTTGAAGCATATCAAATTGACAATTATATATTCAACATAGAACTATTTCAACCTCAAACGTTTAATATTGTACAATACCCTAAGAACACGGAACGTTCCATGAAAGTTTCAAACATCTGTCCCTTCGGAACCTGAAGGAGACTTACCGGTATTGTTAATATTAAAAACAAATATCGCGCAAACCGTAAGAAACAGGTAAAAATCGATGTTAGCTTACAATACCAATATTATAGTATAGTATAAGCGGAACTCAAAACACAAAAATGGCATCCATTTTTACCTATCCTTTACGGTTTAAGAGATATTTGTTGTTAAGAATAAAAATAACTTCAAGTCCCAGTGAGTCGTTCCTGGAACATTCTGAAGGGGCGAACATTGACATTTTGATGGAACTTGCCTGGTATGTTCCGCAGGTACGTTCCGTGGTATAAGAGTAATCATTTTAAGCATAGATTTCAAATACTATACAATGCAAGTAGAAGCTATAAAAATACAATTTTTATTTCAAGGTCCTTAAGCAAACAAATTTTTTTAATGAACATTTTCAACTTTTAAGACTCTCAATTTAAAAATTTTACATGATTGAGCAATTAAAATTAAATATTGTCTTATTTATAAATTTTAAATCTAAAATTATTCAACTATGAACATATTCAATTTCATTATTTAACTACTGAGACTTTCAATTGAAAATTTAACAATTTTGATCAATTAAAATTTTATACCACACAGATAAATTAAATGAAATTGCCCAATTCTCGCATTTTCAATCTTAGTTTATTCGATTTTGAATTTCGTGAATTTATAATCGTTTAAGTATTAAAAGGCTTTATTTTTTAAATTACTTAGTTATAAACGATTTAAATTTCAAGTGCAAAAATTTGAATTTTCTAATTTAAAAATTATTTTAACCAGATGCACAAAATTTCATCAAATAATATTACAAGAAAGGATATCTCTCTCATTTTTGAAATTCTTATTCAAATTATTTGGTGGCAGAATTGACGCCTCACAATAGACCTTTTCATTGTTATTTAAACAAATGATTTTTAACCCAAGATCAACAACGTATGGGTGGAATCCCACCCAAGCTCTGATTACTTGAAGCTGCGCATGCGTGAATATGTCTTGTCACCTTCTCCTGCTCAGTACCCCCAAATCCAGTCTTTTTCTAACCTTTCCAGGTCAGGAAGGACAGGTATTCATTTTACGAAAAATATAGTAAATGTTTATGTCGTGAGCATAAAAAAGTGATTTGCTATGGCTGCCTGAATGCTGATGATCTTTCAAAATAATTCGATTGAGAAACATGATACCTACTTTGTCCACAAAAATTTGTTTCTCACGAAAGGAAAATTTTTTATACCTATTTGATTTTAAAGAGTTTTTTCCCAGAAAAGTTTTATATTTCATTTGGTTCGTTCATGAAGAGATTTTTTCCTAGTGTTATTTGCTACAAAGCATTATTTGTAATGAAAATTTTCATTGAAAAGCAATATTTTATTACTCTGAAATGGATTACCAACCATCTCTTCCCTTTAGAATTTGAAATTCATCACGAATAACAGGAAATATTAAGTTGGGTTGGAATCCACCTGACATTGTTACGAGTGTTCTGAAAGTTCACGTTGTTGTTCTTGGGTTAAATTAAATAATAATAACAGTTACGTGAATCGCAATATAAAGAGCTTCTGCAGAAGGCGAGGGGAAAAATCGAAATTGAAAAAGCGATAAGGTTAGCCGACAAAATATGTTCGATTTTGAAAAATTGGCAGATAATGTGCGATCGCATATAAAAAAAAAATATCAAAAGATATTCCAAGGGCAGAATCACTCCAGAAAACCGTGGAATATCACAATATTGTTCAATTGAAAAGGTGGTTTCATATCTTAAATGTAGGAAGCAATATTGACAAAAGGAAAAGAAAACTAGACTTAGTAGAAAGGTAATGTGTTTAGTTTTTAGATTTTGGCTTTTCCTAATTCTTTTTAATATATTTTTTTTTTAACAAAATATATTAAAAAAAAAACCTTTAAAAAAAATATAGTTTTAATACTATAGCATAGGTAAAAAAAATTAATCATTCTTTGAAATATTAAAATAGAAGGTTAATTAACTAATCTTTTTAATAATAAGTTTAACTTTACCTACGTACGCTATATAACTTCAAAAGTATAATTATTTAAGCATTTTAAGACAATTTAATCGTCATAAAAACGAAATATATTTGTAAGTTTTTTAGAATTATGGTCGGAATTAAGAAAAGCAAACAAACGTAAGAGTAATAAACAACTTACTAAGTCTGGTTACACTCTCAACAGAGAAGGTATTAGTGTCATGTAAAACTTGACTTCGCTGGTTATCATTAAACCTCCACGTGTTGAGATCCCCAGAGTGAGAAAAAACAGCTAAGGGTTGTGTTTTTACCCACGAGCAAATTTATTTTTCAAATTGCATGCTCTTGTAACAGAATCTTTTCCCAACGAAATATGTTATTTTTCAATAGATTTCAAACGACACATAACTATTTCTTGCTTAAGGTAGTTCATGTACGCAAAATTATTCCAAAAGTTTCAAGACAACCACATCTATAATCTTATTAAGTTTCTGCTAACCATTCGTCCAAACTGTTGATTATGATTATTATTACAGTCAATCTGTACACAAAGAAACTCCTTGTATACGAATACATTGAAAATTAACCCTGGTCCCCTACCCTTGATCTTCACGACACATCCACTACCCCTGGGTTGTGTACAACCCAGTGTCCCGAAAATGGCGCTGCCGTTCAAAAAACCTTCATTTTGGGCTTGAAATGAATAATACTGAATCTTTCAAGTATAAAAACCTAAATTTTAATTTTTGAAATGTTTACAAAAGAAATCTGTAGGTAGGAGTATCAAATAATAGAAAAAAATGCATGCACCATTGTGACCTAATGGAGGCTTAGTTAAATATAAAGTGGAGCCTCTTTTACCAACCAGTCCAGGAGGACTGGCTGGTAGGGCAATTAGCCCTGTCCCCACTCTGCAACAAGTGCAGGAGTGCTCAGGCGCAGAAATCTACGCTCTGGGTTGTCTACAACCCGGTGGGTAGGGGACGAGGGTGAACGCTACACACTGCGCGCTGGCTTACTCACACACACGTGGATCTGACAGAGACACCTTGATCAGCGAAGCAAACAGTGTTGACAAATCCTCACTGCTTACTTGCATTATGTTTCTCGCGCGAAAAAAATATTATTCTTTGTAAAGTTACATCTGTTAAACTAAGTCAAAAAAAATTGAAGTTTTTGTATGATATTTGTATTATATTCTTCTACGCATCTTTAGTTTTTATGCTAACTGGTAAAATCCGCTTTGATGCAACAGTTAAAAGTGTGAGAATTTCACCCGTTTTCTAAGGGGAGACATACAAAAGGTACTGTTTTCAATTAAAATATTTAACTCCGCATACTCAACATCCAGTTAAAAATGGTAAGTTCGCTGCATAATTATCTCCTATACAGGGTGCCCCACCACCTATGAACTTCTCGGTAATGTGTGATAGAGCACAAAAAAAGAAAAAGAAAAGTCCTCTGGCAAAATTTGAACTGGGCTTAAAAACAATTTGAAGGCTTGAACTTCGCGTTTTGAAGAAAAACGCGAAAAAGAAACACGCACCCTATCTTAACACTTATGAGAAAAACAAGTGGTTGCTATATCTCCCTCCTAATTGGTTCATCATGCCCAACTTTGAAGCTTTACTGTGTCCAAACTAAGGCCCAGATCAAATTTTGCCAGAGGACTTTTCTGTTTTTTTTTTCCGGTGCTCTATGACACATTACCGGGAAGTGCATAGGACGTGGAACACCCTGTATATATTGTGAAAATTTCAGGTATTTGGTAAAATAAGTCTTTATACATATAAAAATAAAGAAATACTGATGAATACATGATTACCTGTGTGCCATTGATATTTTTCCAAGTTCAAAGCCACCAGATCATTGAAGAATGTACCATTAAGTTCTTCTTCGTTATCCTCTTGGTCAAGCACTCCTCCGAACATGTATGCTAAGTTCGGCTGAATTAAAATCGCTGATGAACTACAACGAGGAGTTATTTTAATTCCCCCTTGCCTAACAGAAGTCCACTTCCATTTTGTACCAGATAAGTCATTTTCTGTAGAATATAATAATATGTAATAATATAAAAAAAAAAAATTCAATTTATTCAGGTGCTCATGATTAGAACTGGTCTTAGAACCATTTAAATCATCTTCAAAGCACTGGGCCCCCTATTCTAAATGAAAATAACAATAGCATCTGTACAATTTTTGAAGTGAAAATTCTTTGGGCGCAGTATGGCATTTTTTCACGAGGAATTAATCCATAACAATCATAACGTCACGCTCGAGCGTCGCATCACGCCCCAGCAAGATAGCGGGCTGAGCGCACGGATTCATGGAATTCCATGAATTCCACGAATTTAATGAATTCCTTGAATTCCATGAACTCCTTGAATTACGCGGATTCCATGAATTCCATGAATTCATTTCACTTCAACATTCTTTTAAAGTTTTACTTCTACCGTGCGTCCCGAGATACCAACATTTTTTTACACGCATTTGTAATATATTTATTTTGCCAATGTGCAAAGTTACACATCTCTAAAGTGCGCATGCGCTATTATTATTCCCGCATAGTTTGTTGGATTGAAGTACTTTGCATATAATTTAGACGCATGGAACTCCTCACTTTCGAGGTGGAAGTTGCAAGAAAATCTTTTTTGTTTAAAGTTGAGTTCTTTATAAAATTTGATTCCCAAATAATTGAAATCTGAAATTGAAACTTAATTTTTTTCATTCAATACTAACAAAATATCGACTTTTTAGACGAAACATGTAACATCCCTACAGCGCGAAACACATCGTGTTATGGCATATGCTTTCAAAGTTGAAGAAAATACATGTGTCAGTTCGATAAAAACAATAAAAATTATTAATCATCAACGTTTTTTGACTAAAAGGATTTATTTTACAGATTATCAGTATGCCTAGATACACATGTGACGTGGAACGAAGAAACCAGCCTCAGGATCGAAAAATCGATTTTCCTGTTTTTATTGATTCTGAATAATGAAGATTTCCCCTATCGAATAAAAAATCCCCATTGCTCCACGATCAAAATTGCATTTTCTAGAGCTCAAAGTTGGGTGATGATTTTTTTTCGCATGGCGCTCGACTCTTGTACCAACACTCTCACGCGTCGTGACTGTATGATACCTCAAAGCTCTAATGCGTTTGGCTCGGTCGATCACCACTCCATGCGCGCGATTAGACAGTTTTTCCTGATAGTTTGTCATGGCATTTTTCAATTTTGTTTTATAAGGCGTAATAAAACATAAAAATAGCACATAATATGATTACTAACCATGGCTATAGTTCATTTTTGACTGTAGTCTTCACACAGGTACGAACCGCTCAACCCTGTTAGTACGAGAGCCCCTTTGCTACCTGTCAGTCTTTCTATGATACTCTAGGAGCTGGGTACAATCCTGTGTGCCGTTCTAGGTCCGTTCGATTTTTTTACTGAATATTATGTAAAAAGTTGTGCTGATTACG
>CAKNWT010267334.1:0-11315 GCA_932066315.1 Andricus coriarius
TTTTTTTTAACTTACTAATGATTCGGAATTAATGATTATATATTTTCTTAATTAGAGAGAAGAGGCAAACCTTCAAGGTCTTCCAAAGTCGCATCTCTAAGACTCTTCTTATTTAACAACTTGGCAGCCTCCAAACAACTGTCTCTGCGTTCACAATAAGCGCTGGAACTCAATTTATGAGGAGTATTTGAATTTGTTATCAGGAAGAGATTGTCATCGAGATGTTCCATCGGAATTTGTTTTGTAGAAAGATCTCTACAGTCTAATAAAAGGGCATGACCTTTTTTCCCCATCACGGAAATAAACTGGTCCATTATTCCACAAGGCACTCCGGCGAATTGGTGTTCCACACTTTGGCAGACGAGAGCCTGAAAAATTAAAAATTTAATTAGAAGCAGAGCCAAATTTAGATCTCAAACCGCCCGAGACAACATTTTCCGTCCTCTTTGAATTTTCATTTCTAATTTTTTCGATTTTAGAGTTATTAAACGAATAAAAAATACAATAGAATGAAGAAAAACTTGTTCTGTAATTATAAAAAAATTCGAAACAAACGTGTCGTTCCTAAAAGTTTTTCGCCCTAGGCCATGGCCAAAACGGCCATGTTTAAAAGTTTTACAAAAAGATGTGTTATAAGATTGATACAATAGTTTTTCTATTTTTTAACATCAATAAGAAAATGGGAAGTATTTAAAAGTAATAGGAATTTTGATTCACCTTATCTTCCGATCTCTCTGATACAAAACCAGTCATAGCTTCTAAAAATGTGTAAGTCGCAACTTCTAAAGCTGCTGAACTACTTAATCCAGCACCGACTGGTACGGTCGAAACAATAACGGCATTAAAACCGGGTACCAGTCCATCATCTGAAAATATTATTGATAAAACAAATATTAATTAAAAAATAATTTTTCAAAAAATAGTGTAATTCTAAACATAAATAACACTTTTGAAAAGAACTTCCTCAAGAAATTATAGCGTTTTAAAATTAACATTTTTTTTTAAATGCGTAGTTACTTGTAAAAAAAGGACAATTTTTACAAAAAAGTACAAGTATATACGAATGGAAAATTCTTATTTTGTTATCGAAAATATAAAAAATTAGAAAATTCTATAACAATGGGTGCTCATTTTTTTTGCAAAGAATTATTAATAATATTAATATCAATATATTTTTATTCGCTTACAAGAATTGAGCAATTAAAAAAGGACACGAAAAATAGAAACATTACATTTTTACACGAAAAAGTTGGGTAATTTGAGTTTTTGTTTTCAAAATTATCCGTTTGTAAACGTATACCCATTTTTCGTCCTAATTCGAGAAATAATGCTTTTTGCATTACAAAAATTGTAACTAATTATTATCAATTTGCAACAAACAAAAAAACAATAATCTCTTCAATAAAATAAAATTGCAAAAAGTCTCAGCAGTCCCAATATAGTTCATATAAAAATAAATTAAAAACTGAAATCAATTCTTTATAAATTTACGAATCAGATATGAAATTAATAGTTTAAATTGCCCTCGAAACTTTTAATGAAATTAAAAATTCTTAAATTTTTTATTATTACAATTAAATCAATATTATTAGGTAAAATCAGGAGACATACACGAAAATTTGGCGACACAGCCCTTCACATAATTTGCCCATTTGGGTTCTCCAGGTTTTAAGGAACGTCTGTTACTGATGTCGAATTCTACTAAATTTCTAGTACCAACTGCATCGTTCAAGGAAATTATTTTGCATACACTGCTCTGATTTGCTTTTCCAGCAATTACAGTCACTATGGGTAATGCCTGAAAAAATGTATAACTTATGATTTAGTTTAGTTTACTAACGGATAAAAAATTAGTTTATCAATTTTATGGGCAATAAATTGGACAGTAGCATGTTTGTTAGATTACAATTTAGATTTTTAATTAACAATTCAAGATTGTGACTCTGACAAAAATGTTATAATTTGTTCAAGAATATTAACATTTAAATCAATACATTTTACTTTATTTAAAGTACTCGCTCATAAACTAAAGGACTTCCTTAAAGAAGAAATAAACTTTATAATAAGAATATTACAATTATTTAAAAAAAATTTCGATCAAACATGTATGTATATCATTAAGCTATTTCCCTTTCGGCGAGCCTCTAGGGGTAAGCGTGACACTACCCGATTCGGGTAGTGTTTTTTAGGTCCAAGTACTAACCGCGCCCAACACTGCTTAACTTCAGTGATCTAACGGGAACTGGTGCTTCCAGCGTGGTATGGCCGTTGGCCATGAAACATGATTTGATAAAATTTAAATTTGTTTCTGATACAAATCTAAAATCTAAAAACAATACATTTTTATCAAAATAATTGTATAAAGTTGAAATATTGTCATTTTTTAAATGGATTATACATTATTCTAAACATAAAAGTCGTTTTCAAAATAATACATATAATTATAGACTGATTACATGTACATTACGTAAAATTGTAATTACTTCTCTTCACATAAAGCTTATCAATCACACCATTTGAAAGTGATATCGAATCAGTACGTGCAATAATGATTTTTTTGCTTGTTGCTAAAACACTTTTTCTAGATTTCATGATAATATTTATCTAACTCATATTACTCATCAGAACAAATGGTGCTGATAAGAAATACGAATTTATATAACATTACTTATTAAATTATATTATATATGGCTCTGAAAATTTGTAATTTTACAATTACAAATTAAAGTTTGCAATAAAAATATAATTATACCATAAATAATTAATTTTGTTGGTAATTTTGAAACGTTCTATATATATTTATCAAGAATATTTGTGTGATGTTAATCATTCAACCTTTTAATGTCTAAATTAAATGCAATAGTTTAAACAGAAAATCTTAAAATCAAAAATAGAATAAGTTTTCAAAGAAGAAAATTTTAAAATAAAAATATTCACCATTGGCAAAACAAATCCATCATTATAATCCGTATGTTCGCCGATTAAATTGACGCGTCCAGGAGCACAGACGCAAATATTAGCATTCTCTCCAAACTTCTCCGCAAAAAGTTGCAAAGCCTCCACACGCACATCGTTCAAACTGGGCAGAATAGTAGCCATTGGTATTTTTATTCTCCTTTTTTGTCTTAAAAATACCAAATATAATCAATAATTATTTTTTGTAACTGAGAGATTTTGAACCGGTCTCGGAGAACATCGAATCAGTAACTGATGTTCCGGAGGGTAAATTTATTATTTTAAAGTGAAGACCGGCATCGTAACTCGCACAAAACACTAGAGATACAGAGTGCTTTTATCAATGGAGACAGGCGCGTATAAAGTGAAGGCTCTTTCTGGAGAGATTTGGCTTTCTTCATTCTAATTAAAAATCTGAAACTGATAAATTTATTTAAATATTAGTAGGACCATAATTAATTTAATTTAATTAATGAAAACTTTATTCTTTTTACTTTTCAAAACTAACATTCTGTAGAATGAGATCTATTCATATTTAAACAAAGACCAAACCGAAACTTTCGTTTCATTTCGTTACCGCCAGTTAGAAAAAATAATTTTGATCCAATCATTAATTTTATTTCAGATATTATCTAATTTCGTCCAAATATAAAAACAGCAGAAAAAATAATTTTTTTCTATTAACAATAACGAAATGGAACGAATAGTATAACATTTTAAATTCTTGCACTTTGTACTTCTCTTTAAAACATAAAAAATTTAATTTTTCAATATTTGGACAGGCTTTCAATTTATTTATTCTCGAAAATAGCTATTAATTTTTTGAATACTTTAAATTTAAAATTGTTCCTGATTAAATTAAACATTTTTTATTTGAAGCGCGTAGTTAAGTAATAAAATTCTTCATTTCGAATTATATGGGTTGAAGAGTTCAATTGTAAAGGCTTCGCGTTTTAAATTAATCCATCGATGGTTTAAACGACTATTAGTTTCAAAATGACTTATTTATAAAGACACAAAAAAGTGTCATTAAAAATTGGTAAATATTGTGAAGGCCAAAAATTTGTAACTGTTAATTATTGGATATTGATCTTCGTTAAAAAAGATCAGAAAGAAATAATCAAAAATACTCAAATTTATATTTGACAATAAAATAATATTCTTAATTAAAAATAATTTAAATTATAAGATACTTTATGAACTTAAAAACAGATAAAAAATAATTATAACTTATAAACTATAAATTGAAATTGTATTAAATATTCATACATAACTTTGGATATCGTTGATAAAAAATAAAAAATTCTATGATTCTGCTTCAATGAGTTAAATATAAATTTAATGTGTGTAAATTTTATTCAAGAAAAAATCATTTACCTTCTGCTTTTATTTGCAAATATATATCTAAACTTAGCTCATGTAAATCCGTGACGACTGAAAACCTGCAGTACCGACTCGCGATTAGATAATTTTGACAACCAGTTCAACGATTCAAAAGTTGATAAAAACATGGTTGTGGTCGTGTATCCCACAAAACTAGCTTCGTTCAGTTGATCAGGAACTGCTAAAAGTGTTAAAATACACAGAAATGTGTAATGTCGGTCACGGATCCGATTATAAAGGAATTAAAAGGTATTTTCCTTCAAATATTTTTAAAAAGAAAGACCACTGTGACTCTCAAAGGTTATATAGTCTATGAAATTCACTCACAACCTACTTTTTAACATTTGGCAATTTCAGAATTTGTACTCATCCTTTTTTTAACTTTTAATATTTGATTGTGAAAATAGAGTAGAATATTCACCAGAATGTAGAAAGTAAAACATCAGGGAAATTGAGGGAAATGCTCTCTCCCTTTTTGTGCTTTCAGTTTATTGATTTTACCGAGCACCGGTTAGTATAGATGGGTTTATATAAATGAATATATACTTCCCGCCTGAAGTTTAAAACTGCATGTTAGCAAATGTGAAATACCATTTCAGTTGATAGAGACGTTGAATACGGAAGTTTAAAAATTGTTCTTAAATTTCTGAAGATCATTTTAAAAACTAATTGATTTAATAAATGGTTAGCTAAATGTCAGATTCAAATACGACTTATTTACAATTATTTACAAATGTTTACTAATTAAATATATATATTTTGTGTAGTACATATGTTCTAATTTTATATTTCGACGTTGAATTGAAATAATAGTCATAATTATTACTATTAATATTAATATATAGTAATATATTAATATTAATTAATATTAAAGTAATATTATTTAATAGAAATAATTATTACTATTATTTCAATTTAACGCCGAAATATGAAATAAGAACATATGTACCACACGAGACATATATTTAATTGGTAAACATTTTATTCAGAGGCTTCAAAATAATTTTGAAATCATCATTTTAAAGGTTTCAAATAAAAACATTTCCGTTTTAAACGCTACAATTAGCTAGAATTTTGAACTGATTACATTTCTTTTTTTTATTTTCCAGTAGCTCAACGTCGAAATTTGAAATCGCACTGTTTTGAAAGGTTCAATTTAACTCAAAATTAATGATTTTTTAAATCTAAAACACGTGAAATTTCAAAATGTTAAATCAAAAAATTTGAATTAAAAATATTCGTCCTAAAAGTCTTTAAACTTCTATTTCCAAGAATATAATTAAAAATTATATTTTGAAGTTTCTTCAATTTTGCAAGCTACAAAATACATTTTCGACCATTTTTTTAATTCCACAGATTTTTAATTTACAATGCTCGAAATCGTAATTATACAATTTAAAATCTTTTAACATTGTGCACTTTGTTTATAATCTGAAAAACTTTAAGTTTTCAATATTTTTACTTTTTATTAATCAAGAGTTTGAAAGGTTTTAAATTTTAAATTATTAATTTAAACGCTTCTAATTCGAAATAGTTTAATTGTGAATGCCTTCAATTTGAAATTTTCTTAATGTGAATGCATTTATTTTAAATTAGAAATTTTAAATTCAATTACTTTACAGTTAAAAGTATAAAAAAATTACCAATATATATGTGTAATGGATTTTTTATTTAAGAATGTAATTGAAAACTGAATACTTTTCCTTTAACATTAAATCAATTTTTCCGAACATTCAATAATTTTTCTCAAATTTTGCGTTATTTTTATGGAAAATTCAACAACTTTTTAGTGTAATTTTAATTGGGTATTATAATTCTTCAAAACTTCACCCTAAATTCAAATTATTCAATTTTAAATGCTATACGATTTTTCGTTCATCAATATTGAAAACAACAACCTATTATTATTTAATTTGAAGAGCTTTCATAAGAATTAAAAATCTCCGAACTTCGTAGACTTTTAATTTAAAATAGCAGAATAATTTCTACTTGTCATTAATTACAATCACCTGCAATTGTGTAATCTGTGTTCACAAAAATTTTAAGTGCTAAAAATATGACTAAAAATCATTTTAAAAACATTCATCTAAAAAAAGAAATTTTCTAAAAAATAATAATAATATCGTTCTTACAGGTTGGACTCTCAAATTAACCAAATGTGGAACAGACATTGCAGACGAAAATGAAGATTTACCTTTCTTTTGTAAAAGTATAGAAGCATGTTTTCAAAGAGGAGTTTTGTCTCGCCTAAATGCATTTGGATTTCCAAAATTACCCGAAGCTTGGTATTGGTTAGATGAAATCGCCGATAGAAACGATAGGTTTGAATTAATAATAAAATTTTTAAACAAATTATAGTAATCGTTAGCTTCAAATCGAAAAATCTGAACTCTCCATAATCGTACATAAGTTTTAAAAATTAACTATAATCAACTCTAGTATTTCAAGGGATTACTTTTAAATGATAAATTTATTTATTTTATTTATAATAATTCCAGCTCCCTTTTTGCATTTACATCAGCAGTAGAAAATGTCCGAGAGAATTTAAAGATACAAAGTCCTATCGGTCGATTACGATTATTGATACGAATCTGTTTAACTCGAAGGTGCCTGCATGTGCCAGTACAATATATCGTAAGTCACGAAGAAATATTGATTAGTTTTTCATCCATATAATTTTTATACGCGAAATGCTCTTTCTCATTGCAGATAAGAACCCCCCATTTATCATCGCTGGAATATTACTCAGACAATAGTATCCTGGGAGATGAAATCCTTGGCGAAATATTTCTCTCTGTGCTTTTGCAAATCAGTAAAATCTACTTTAGATTGAATCTCAGAAATGCCAGCTTCTTAGATGACACTTGGCAGTTACCAGAATGCATTTCAGCCGAGTTCGTGCCTTGCAAATCTTTAGGAATGTCGGTTTGGTCCGTAAATGAAACACGAAAATAATTTTTTTTCTTAGTAATGAAAAATAAATATTAATTCAATAAAGAATAATGAAGATTTTCTGTGTAGCTTTATGAAAGGAAGGGCCCTCATTATTAAACTCGAGGAAAATTCTGTTGCTGGAGAAAATGTAAGGATTTCATCAAAGCAAATAAAAATATACCTTATTTTTAAATTAGATTCCATTTCATTAAAAAAAGTTTATAAATTGTCAGGAAGAAATAGAAGTTGGGGACGTTCTAGACGAAATAAATGGAAATGTCATAAATTCTAACACCAGAGGAAGATTGAGAAAAATTATGAGAAACTCTTCTAGCCGTCCTTTATCTTTACATATCGTTAAGGTAATTTTACCTTTATTTATAAATGATTTTATTTATTTAGAATAATTCTCTAATTTATTTTTAAATTAACTTATTTTTTAATATTAGTTAAATATAATGTTTTCCAGCATCGAAGCAAAAATTCAAATGATATCTTTGGACCGATTGTGGGATTGATAAGAAGTTCCGGAATAGACAAAATTAAAAATCTATTAAAAGCTCCACCCAAGTCCGAAGTATCGCATGACAAAAACTCAAAATCCAATGAAACTGAAAATAAGGTACCGAGTTCTGGGTTTTTTGTAAAGTATTGTGGCTCGATTTCTACAGGCACTGAAGGTGATGTGAAGCAAATTGAGAGGGCAATTTGGAATTTATTGAGATCTATGGAAACGAAATCAATTCCCGTTAAATTCGAGTGCCTTGAAATTGGAATCAAAGTCATCCTAGATTCCGACGAAACGGTAATTTCTGTTAATTAAATTTTTCTTTTACCTTTTTTCATTTTGTTTATTTAAAAAAAGATACATTTTTTGACTCTGTAGTTATTTTGATATTTCAGATATTATTTCAACAAAGTTATATGGAGATTTCGTCTTGTGGGCGTACATCAAACATTCCTAACTATTTTGCGTTTATAGCAGGGTAAGATCAAATTAATTAAAAAATTCTTTACCTGTAAGATCAGATCAACAAATTTTTTATATTTAACAGATTGCCTAAAATTAACTCTAAAAAAATTAATTCTATACGAAAAACATTTGAATTGAAGATCACAAAAAATATAAAAAGGGTTAGACTGAATCTATTTCAAATCAGGTAGGTTTTACTCTTGAAGTCGCAGAATCTCTCGGGGGCGAAATACGGTATTTTTAGAGGAAATTAAGCATACGTATTTTTCTGATTTGCGAAAAAAAAATTCTAAGAAGTTATGTGTATTTGAATTTTGTGCTTTGTTTTTCAACACAAAAAATGTCTTTAAAACTATAAGTTTTAACCTAATTGGTATGTTTTTGTATAAGTAGAAACTAGAAAAAAATATAGGGTAAAATGAAATAGGTGGGGTTTTCAAGAAAATATTTTTTTCACATTTTCAAAATCGAAAGAAAAAAATTAATAATATTTTCTAGAAAAATCCACCTTTTTATTTTTTCTAAATTTTTTTACAGGTTCTGCTTATATAAGGATGGCTTTTTAGCAGCTTTATGCATGCTAAACCATTTTTGAGGTCGGAATAATTTTTTTCCCCTAAAAGTATAATTTTTTAGTTCTTCTCGTAATTTAAAAAGAAAGGGATCAGAATCCGGAAAAAATCTCAAATATCTTAATCAGGTCAAAATGTAGAGGTCTAAAATAATTTTTTTTTTGTAAAATAAAGCACAAAATTCAAATACGCATAATATCTTAGAATTTTTTTTTTGCAAATCGGAAAAATACATATTGCTTAATTTCCTCTAAAAACAAAATATTTCGTCCCCGAGAGATTCTGCGACTTCAAGTCTAGAACCTGCCTGACTTCAAATGGATTCAATCTTTAAACAAAATTTTATAATAATTTTAAAGATTTGAATACATACAAAAAATTACAGACAATTTTTAATGAATATTGTTCAATTTTTGAATTTTTTTCAGGGAAACAAATTGCAGTGTAGCTACAAAATTTGATGCTCATATCTTTTTTCATCAAAAAGAAGACGAGGTGCAAACGATTTTACAAAGCCTAGGACAAGGATTTCAACGAACACACTTTGCTGTTTAAACTTTAAGAAAAAATCAAATACTTACAAAAAATAGCCTATACGTAAAAAAATTTTTAGATGCAATATATAGAGTATAATTTTATTAATAAGAATATGTATGTCGATTGTCAATAAAAATGGTTGAGTTTGAATGAATTTTTGACTTGAATAATTTGTCACCATACGCATTAATTTACTTCAATTTCATAAACAAAGCCATAACACAGCTAATATTAGACAAATTCTATTTCATATCAGGCAGACAGGTCTTAGCTTAGGGTGTCAGAATAATTTGGTATTTATATATGTCATTCTATGGTGAAAATAAAGGAACACTTATTTCTCAGCTTAATAACAAATTTTTTGGATTTGTATGTAACGGAAGTTCTGATCGTTCAAATAAACGAAATATATAATCTCTCTGTTTCCTCAATTCTTTTGCATCTATAAATATTGTTCCCACTATAAATAAAAACATGAATTATAAGTTTCATGTATAATTGCATTACTTTCCATTTTTTGAAACACTATTTTTGCACTGTTTCTAATTTATAAAGCAATTATTAAAAATTTCGCTCATTTGAACGTTCAGAATTTCGAGCACATGGATTTGTTACAATTATTCCAAGATAACCTGCGAATTCTCAAAAATGGACAAAAAGTTTTTTCAAAATGCATTATTTTCCGAAAGAGTGTAGGTACTCAGGATTTTACTTTTTTAGTCGACGTGGAATCATTCGATTGGTTTCAAAAAAGAACTTTAATTGAAAAATGATTTTTGAAAAATCGAATTTTTGCATTTTTCTAGGATACAATGAAAGTTAAAAAAAATGTGCACATAAAATTTTACACATCTAGAAATGTCCTGTAAAAGTTCTCTTGCTTTTTTTTGACATTTTGCATCGTATACGAGAAAAAATAATACATTATATTTAAAGAAAAAAAATTGTTTCCCTGACTGTAAACCAAAATAAAATAAAAAAATAAATACAAAATAAATCAAATTAAAATTAACTGTAAACCAAATATAAGAAAAAATAATAAAGGTGGGACTTTCAGAAAATTCTTTTCTTTTTAAAAAATTTTATTTTTTCCAATATTTTTAAAAAGTTTCTGTTAATGTCAAAAAGGTATTTTATCAGTTTTATGCAGGCCAAACCATTTTTGAGGCCAGGAACCCTTTTTAAATATAATTTTATATTTTTTATCGTAAACGATGCAAACTATCACGAAAGAGTAAGAGATGTTTTTTGTAAATTTAATAGATTTTTTCAATATGAAGCAGTAATTTTTCAGGAACAAAAGTCTCGAAATATGTAGTATATATTGCCAGCTATTTCTATAAAAAATAAAAAAATGGTAAAAGTTGTGTTTTTGACATTTTTTATGAGAATTTTCACATCGAATCAAAAATAAAATCCTAAATATCTACGCTCGTCCAGAAGACACAACAGTTTTAAAAAACTTTCTGTTATTTTTTGAAAACTCGCAGGCAATCTTCGAATGATTGTAACAAATTCAAAGAAAATTGGATTAAACTGTGATTTTAAATGGAATTGGTCATTTTAATTAAGCATATATATTTTTTTCTTTTGAATATAAAATTATTATTCTAAAAAAAACTGCGAATAAATGTTGGGATATTATGTACAATTTTCGAGACAAAAAATTCACCTGAATAAACTTAATTAATTTAAAAAAAAAACATCACGTGCCAATTAGGTATTTTCATTTCAACCACCAGCTAACTTCACTTCGTTGATTGCTGTGCGTTGCTGAGGGGAAAACAAGGGACCAAATGCATGGACAAAGCTTTATTTTTGCAATATCTTCGTAATGAATGATGATTATTATCATTTTATTATATCATTAAATAGATCTTAAAAAATAAAAACTATTTTTTCCACACACTCATGTTGAAAAAATTAGTTTTTACGAAGATATTAGCAAAATAGGGCAAAAA
>CAKNWT010267343.1:6917-24031 GCA_932066315.1 Andricus coriarius
AATAATACGTCGTTGATAAGTATTTTTTTCAGTAGCTAATATTTTAATATTTTTAAAACAAAAATCAAAATAATGACTGAATTTCCATGAATGTTGTAACAAACCTGTGTTAAAATTCCCAACTTCAGAATCTCTTTTGTGTTTAGAAATTCTAGCTTTTAATTTTCGGCCAGTTTCACCTATATAAACTTTATTGCAACATTTACATTTGATCAGATAAATAACGCCAGATAAATTTTCAATGGAATCACTATCTTTCTTTTTCAATAAATAATTATCAAGAGTATTAAATAAACATTAATATTACATTTTTTAAGTGAACTCCTTAACTGTTCAGATAAACTCTGAATGTAAGGCAAAGTAACATTTAATTTGAAGTTATTGTCAGTGTCACTCCATTTATTATTCGTCTTTATTTTACTACTATTATTGTAAATCTCATGAATGCGTTCTGTAGTATTGTCATTAACAAAATCAAGCGGATAGTTATTATGTATTAAGGTTGTTTTTAATTCGTTTAAATTTCCTTTCCTAAATTTTATATCACTTAATTTATTACATCTGTCTACTAAACCTTTAATTAAACCAATTTTATGACCAAATAAACTATAAGAATTATAGTTTAGATATCTGCCAGACCAAGAAGATTTTTTATACTAGTTAGTTAGTGAAACACCATTTTGAGTTTTAGTGATTTGTAGATCAAGATAGTTAATAACGTTATTAATCTTCCGTTCATGAGTAAAGTTTATACAATCTTCAATGCTATTAAACACATTTAAGAAAGCTTGAATCTTGTTAGCAGGAACAATGGCTAAAATTTCACCTACATACCTTTTGTATAAAATAGGTGTGTAACCTAATAAATTTAGAGCTCTTTTTTCAACGTCTTGTAAAACTAAATCAGAAACAACTGGTGATAAAGGTGAACCCATAGGGCAACCCAACATTTGTTGATAAAATTTATTATTAAAGGAGAAAACAATACCATTAAAAACTGTTCTGGTAGCAATTAATAATTTATTTTTTGTTATTTTTGTTAAGTTATGATTTAAAAGAAGTTTTTCTTTAATTCAATCTAAAGCAAGATCTAGTGGGATGCTATCAAACATAAAAACTACATTTAAAGAAATTATTGAATTACTTTTTGGTACAATAATGTTGTAGTTGTGTAAATGTTTCAGTACATAAACGTTCCTTAGTGCCGTTTCTTTATTTCCCCAAGCTTTCAGCTCGATATCTTATTTACGTGGAATCGTTATGGTCAAAAAAGTAGCTTTTCATATTTTCCCAGCCCCTTTCCAAACTAATCTTCGAATAAATAAATTTTTCCTCCAAATAAAACCATGCCAAATTGGTAAGGCAATATCTCCCGCGCTCTGTGGCGCACGTATAATGTTGTTCGTATCTTTGGTTTGAAATTTCTTAATTTTTGGAGGTTTCAAATTTCACAATGTTATAGTTTCAAATTCAAATATAACAAATTTGTAGACAATTTCAGAACAATATCACTATTAAGTCTTGTAAAATTGTAAAATTCGATATTATAAGCCTTGATAGTCAGTTTTTAATTCAATAATTTTCGATTTACATATTCGAAATTCTTTTGCTTTAATTTTAAAACGTACAAAATTGTCCCGCACTTTCTCAGAAATTTCTCAAATTTAAGCCTAAAAAATGGAAAGATTTTAGAACCAAGCATTGAAAATTGAATTATTTTTTTATTTGAAAATGCTTCAAAATATTGATAATTTCGAATTCAACTTTAAAAAAATGAATAATATATCTAAAGGATGCTGTGGTTTAAAATCAAAATAGATGAAAATTGAACTATATATCTGAAAATGATAGCTCAATAATTGGATAATTTTTCTTCCTCTTAAAGGGAGGTTAGTAATGACCTTAAATTTTAAATCTACATTTTCACATATCTCGATATAATTTGACCCCGAGAGCTCGAAAATTCATTTTTCTAAATAAGTGTGTGTATGAGAAAAACTTTTTTGATATTCGAAATCCAACAATATGACATCTAGTTTAATTATTAACGTCTTCGAGACGCATTGATCGACTTATTTTTAAAACATTCATGCCCTAACTGTACCGATTTATGACGTTTCAAAAAAATGGTTAATTCTATTTATATGAAAAAAACTTTTTTCATATTCAAAATACAACAATACAGTAGTAGTGCATTTTGTTCGCGTCTTCGAGATGCACCGATGGACCTATTTGTAAATCTCTTATGACCCATCAATACCGATTTATGGAGTTTCAAAAGAATGGTTTATTGTGTTAATATAAGAATTTTTTTTGATAATATTATTATTATACATATATATATATAAAATATATATATGACATATATATATATATATATATATATATATATATATTGTTTTACAACAATACGACATGTAGTGTATTTGTTCCCGTCTTCGAGGCACATCGATCAACCTATTATTAAACCTTTTATGACCCACCAGTACCGACTTACGAAGTTTCAACAAAATGTATATATTCTGTTTATGTAAGAAATTTTTTTTTCGTATTAGGAATACTTATGACATGTTTGTTCGCGGTTTCAAGATATGTCGAATGATCTATTGACGTACTTTCCACTACCTCTTATGATCTTGCAATACCGATTTATAAATTTTTTAAATCTTCTTGATATAAGGAGAACTGTTTTAATATTGGAAATACAAAAGTAATGTGTATGATATATATTTGTTCGCGTCATCGAGACGCGTCGATTGTTCATTTGAAGAACCTTTTATGACCTGCCATAATAACTTAACAATATCATTTTTTAATTTGAAAAAAAATTATTTACTTTTTTTAAAAGAGGAATTTTTTGATAATGGAAATATAACAGTATGTAACAGGTGAAGTAATTGTTCGCGCCTTCTAGATGCGTGCACTGATCTATTGACGAACTTTCGATGACCATTCTTGATTAATCAATAGCGTCTTAAAAGATTTGAAAAAAGTTTGTTTCTATTGTTTCTATTAAAAAAATTTTTTATTTTATTTGGAATATAACACTGCCGTGAATCAAAAAGTTGTTCATTGTAACAGAACACTTAGAGTGACATTTTGATGATCTTTCTGATTTTCTGAAATTAAACTTTTCTGTAGAAACATAAGCTTGAAAAATATTGAAAGTATCCATTTTTTTCTTTTGTTAGAGAAAATCCTCTCTCTTTGAAGAAGCAAATTTATCTGATACCTATGAGGAAGAAAAATGATCATAAAATGAGTACAAATAAATACGCCCATACTACCATAGTACTTCGCAGCGGTATCTTTTATTTTGAATTGTTACAATTTCGAGAAATGTGTAATGTTTGGGATTATTACTTTTCATATTTGAAAAATCTAATAATATGGATAAATTGTTTCAGAATCAACCACAAAGCATTAGGGTGGGTCGGAAATAAATACTTTTGGAATTCGAAATCGCTACAACGCAGAAAAGTAGCGTATTGGGGTCCTAAAAAAGTATAATTAATTTGAAATCGATCGACTTGCAGCTTGGTTACCCGCGCTCAAAAAAAAGATTTAAAAAATTTCTTGCTCGCAGAATTTTTTAATTTTATTGAGTTTCAATTTTTTTTACATACCTAGAGGTCAAAAAAGTCTTCTCAATTTTTTTCGGATTTAAATCTATCATTTTCTGAGAGATAATTCCTATTTAATTTACCATTGTTTTCTGAAATTTTTTTAATACGTTTGCAAATAGGAGAAGAATTATTTGAGGTACGTAAAAACTTTTTAGTGACAAAAATCCATTAGGAAAAAAATCCACAAGACCCAGGAATCGAAATTGGCAATACAGCGAATTTTCCAAATTTTGATTTTGGTATTTCATAAACTTTTCTTTATATCTTATAGTTTAAATATTTTTCTGAGCATGTGTGGGTTTTTTAAATATATAAATACACTATAAAAAAATAGACAATACCCAAAAATGAAAATTGGCTAAACAGCGAATTTTTTAAATTTGTATTTTATATTTTATGAACTTATCTTTATAACTTGCAGTTTAAACATTTTTCTGAACATGTGTGGGTTTTTTAAATATAGAAATATACTAGAAAAAAATCTACAAGACCCAGGAATCAAAATTGATAATGCAGCAAATTTTTACATTTTTATTTTTGGTATTTTATGAACTTATCTTTATAACTTGTAGTTCACACATTTTTCTCAACATGTGTGGGGTTTTCAAACATATAAATACACTAGAAAAAAAATTATAACATCCAGGCATCGAAATTGGATTGTTTCTTTTTTAACAATTTTTTTCTAGTGTATTTCTAGGCTTGAAAATTCCGCACACATCTACAAGGGATAAGTAGGTTTAGCTCAAAAAATTGTATACACGAGTAATAATAATAATAATTACAATTTTATTCATCTATTTCATATATTCATTTATAGATTCTTCATATACTCATGTATCATATGTATATTGTATACACTGTTACTTCGTCTTTGGTGTTTCCATTTTTTTAATGACATTTCCTACCCTCTCATATTTTTTTTTTACATACACGATCCTTCATTTTCGCGAAGTTGATATCCATTTTTATCCTGTTCAAAAGTTAGAATATCCATCCTCAGAGTCATAAAATTGCAGAACGAAAACTTTGTTATTTTAATAAATAATTAAAAATTAGCAGCAACAAAATTTTTCAAAAATCTTTTTATTCTACTATAATTACTCTTTTTATTGACAATAAATATATACTACAAATAACCAAAATTAGTATCGACTAATTAAAACATATTTAATCAATTTCTCTGCAACAAAATTAGAAATCTCACAGCAATCATGACTCTTTAATAAATTCCTAGAAAATTGTGCCTTAGTTATACGATAAAAATTTTAGGTGACGAGTATACAAAGTCAATTCACGATGAGACTTTAATTGTAATTGTAATTATAATAACGTGTAATGACGTAGTTGAGCAAACAATAGGACAGCAATTAAAATTCCTTGAATTTGTATTCCCGTTTCGAAAAGCAATTCGAGACACTCGAAATTATTCAAGTAGATCGTCTCACATATTATGTAGTGTGTTTTACATCTGATTTCATTTTGTAATCCTTTGTGCAGATTTTTTTAATTCCTCATTGCGGTATTTTGGGATAAAATATTTTCGAAAACGATCAAGAAATGTATTCTCGAATCTTAATCGCAAATCCTGATTGAAAAAGTGGTTCATTTCATGTCGATTAAATGCGTACAAAATTCTAATTTCAGTTCTTTCAAATTTAAAAGTTGATTCAGAATGGTATTGATATTGAGTAGAATTCGATTCTAAATGCATTTTTCTATTTTTTATTACTTTATGATTTGTGGAAATTTTAACTTTTTCAATCAATGCTTAGAAAATATTTGATCGTTTCAAAAACGTGTAGGAAAAACGACGAGATCTTTGACAATGTGATCGTAGTATTAAAATCGTAATCATTACAAGCACACGAATTTTTCACGAGGTGTAAGTGTGCTTTTTACACAATAACACATACTTGAATGTGTGCGCAGATATTCTTTGAAACCGTCGACATTAGTTTCAATTCATGCTCATCGATTTCATTTTGAATCAATTATTTTTCAATTCCTCACTGGAAGACTAAATTAGAATTTTTAATTTAAAATAAAATCTTTCTTTCATAAAAAAAATTCAAAAATTTAGTTCTAAAATAAATGTACACTTAAAAGTGAAAATAATAGATCCAAACGAAATCGAATTCACACAAGACGATTACGATTAGCAATATTTTTTTAATAGTTAATGAGCAATTGAAAATTATTGGAGGGATTTTTCTCATGCCTTATTTTTGTTCACCATTTTGCGAATATTTTTTTTTTAGTTTCACACACTACGCTTTTCACTGCACTGTCTTTTTTTAATGCTGGCACTTATTAAATAGAAGCCACTTTCTTAAAAAAAAATCTATTACGCAAAAAATCTTCAGTTTCAATTCTCTCTTCCCTCGCAGAATTTTTTCCGGGTCACTCGCATTCTTCTCGCTTATTATCATTTTCTTCGCGAACCTCCGCACACATCACACACATGCATATTTATCTGAGGGGAACAATTGACATACGTTTCGTAACTTTCCTAACAACTCTCTCACACTAAGAATAAGTTAGGCGATTCGATTAAAATGTTGCAATTCATTTGCATCGAATTTTTATATAATAATTTTCTATTTGAAAGAAATTTTTAATTTAAGTTGAATTTAAATTGAAATTCAATTTCTAATACAAATGCAATTTATTAAATTTAATCGATGGACTAACTTTTTCCTCTTGCATTTTATCAATGATTTATTTAACATTAGTTACAATCTCTCCTCATTAAAGTCGTAGAAAAAGTCCCCTATTTGCAATTTAAAATTTAAAGTTTACTAGAATCGTTAGTTATAATAGTTATTTTCAAGGTTTTAATTTGAAAATCAAGTCTTCCAAACTAATCATAAATATAAATGGAGTCCACGTCATCTAGTCGCGGAAATTTTTATAACAGAATGGGATTTGACTCTAATTCAGGATAAATTATTGCTTGATAGTGAAAAAAATTCCACTAAATATTTTTCAAAAATTCGAAAAAATGGCGGACTTATGAGACTTTGAGTTTTTGCGCAACCTTATTTTTAATCAGTGTTTTTAATTGGCTGATTTAACTTTCTGAAATTCCAAAAAAAAGGACTGCGACTGGTTTTCGAGAAAAAATTGAAATGTCGTGTCTCTTATTTCGTGACACGGTTTAGTATGGGAAAAAAGTGTCTATTAACAAATTCATTTTCAAACCAAAATTTTCATCGAAACAAATTTATTTATAAAATGGTTAATGACAACCATAATTGTTATTCGTCGTTCAACAGTTATAAAAAAGTTTGAAAATTGATTGTTTACAGTTGACTATGTTAAAAAATGAAGTCTATATGTAAAAAAATAGTAAAATAGCGCATTTGTTAATTAAGTTTCCTTAAACAATTATCAATTGTTACCGAGTGATCAAATATATAAACTGTGTACAATTATAGAGTAATTTATAGCCGATTCAGTGAAAACGACGGTATTTATTTCATCACAAATTGCTCAGACGATTAATTGTTTATCAAATTTGTTTATTAAATAAAAAATTACTTATTAATTTTCATTCATTTTTAAAAATCTTCTTTCTATGAATTGATAAAATTCAGTTGCAATTGAATTACTTAACACTGCTAATCCCCACGAAACCATCTTTATCCACGTATTTGTTTATAACAAATTCCATACATTTTTAAGCTTCTACAGCCCTACTGGGAAATATTTCTGGAGAGTTTTTTTATCGATTTCAAATATTTAAGAATAAATCTGAATATTTTATGGAAAACGGTACTGTTCAAGAATCAACCATTTTTTATTTCACATTTTATTTGATTAATAACAAAGCTTGCCTTTTTTTGCTATTGCATTTTTTATTTTTTTATCCAAATTTTCAGAAATTATTTTCTCTGTTGATTTATTTTTATTTTGAAATGTATCTTATAAAAAGGTCATAATGATGTCAAAAAGTTGAATTGCTCAATTGAAGGAAATATCTGGCAAAAAAGAGGGTTTCCCAAAACTCAAAGTCCCCTGAGTCCGTCATTTTTTGAATTTTCGAAAAATATTTAGCGGGATTTTTTTCACTAGCAAGCAATTATATATCCTGAATAGGAGCCGAATATCATTGCGACATCAAAATTGCCGTGATCAGATGACATGGACTCCACTTATTTTAAAAATGTCGATTATTTAAATTCTAAAGGCTTTATTGTAATAATTATTTGAAGACTTAAAGTCAGCTTAAAATTTTTATATTTAAACAAAAAACAATCTTAAATATTTTAATTTCACATATTGCACAATTTAAAAAAGTTTAAATGGTTTAATATTTCTTGATTGCAAATTGACTGAATGCTTCATATTAAAAATTCTTTCATCTTGAGCGTCTTTGATTTAAGTATTCAAAAATTAAATTTTATTTAAATATTCTAAGCGGTTTAAATTTAATTCATAACTTTTGAAGGCTTTGACTTAAAAATATTTTATTTGAAAGTACTATAAATTTGTAAATTTTCAATAGCAAACGCTTCGACAATTTAATGTTGTTTAACTTTAAAATCATTAAAATTTTCACAATATACATTAAAGACATTCAACTTCAAGTTATAAAATTATCTCTAAATACACTAAAGGTTTCCGTTTTAAAACTGTGAAAACGTTGAAATCATTCTCCCCAGTTTAAAAAAGTTATTTACAATTTTAGTTCATAATTAATTGATTTAATCAATTTAATCAAAACGCGAAGCTCAAGTCAGCTTCGTTTCTTATATTTTTCGTTATTTCTTTTTCTTTTCATATTTTAGAATGTTATAATTTTTAGACAGATTGTTCGATGCTAAAATTATTTCATTGAGATTTTTCGGTATAATTTTAAATATTTTTTTCCGATTATCGTTTCTCATTGACAAAGGAAAAAGTTTATACTTCTCTTTGAATAAGACATTTCAGTAGTAAATAATTTTTACATAGTTTGCTGATAAAAGATTTTTTCTTCGACTCTGAAATGAATCGAATGAATAAAAGCAGCAAAGTAATAGCTAGACATTGCTCCCTAGCCGCTGGTTTCAATTTATTGATTAGCAATTTACTTGAATTTTTTCTTTATTTAAAAATTATTTTTGAACCTTCAAGTCAGTTTTTACGTTGCATGTCATATTCAATCGATTCTTTGCTATTTCTCTTTCTCGAAATTCCTAAAGTTTTGATGCGACTCATTTTTGATAAACGGTTAGCTCAAAGGCTTGTCTACTTTTATTAATTAAAGTTTACGAATCAGTCGATTATTAGCCACGAATTTGCCGAAACTCGCCTTGTAGTCGGAAGTGATTTTCCCAATATTTGAGGGCATAAATTGAAATGATTTAATCGAAGTTCACTCACAGGTAATTTCCACGTTTTAAAAAATGAAATAAGTACTTGACTATATAAATTTTGAATTTTAGACTAAGCTTTTTTTCCAAAAATGAAACCTGAAAATCCTATCTAGGATTAGGCCTTACAAAGTTTTTCGATTGAATTTGTGACTGAATCGATTTCAGGAAGAAGATACGGAGAAAGGCTAATTTTTTCAGATAAAAAAAATAAAACCTAAAAAGTCTTCTGAATCACTCCAAATGTCTTCCTGTTATCCTTAGAAAGAAATGGGCATCGTAAATTCGAATGAAATATCATTCATCGTCTATAAAAAACTTAGCTCTAATTTAAAAATGGTAGGAGATAAATCACATTATACAAAATTCTAGTGCGCTTGTCGAGTTCTAATTTTCGAACAGCTAAAACGCGTCTAGAAATACTAAAACGAGTAGGCCTCCTTCTCGTTCAAGTCCTTATGTTCGATCGTGAGTTTTCGATGAAAGAGTCAAGGTTTTTATAACCTCAGAGCGAATAAAATCAAATCAATAAAAAATCAAAAGATATTCCTAGAATGAAAAAAATATTTAAAAACCGTACTGTCTGTAATCCTAGTTTCAAAATCTTTCAATTTATCGAAAAACTGATTAGCATCTTTGACATTTCTACATAAAAGCGACACAGTTCTTTTTTGACGAGTGAGTCTTGAATCTAAGAGAATCGTTCAGATGAAACTGCGTATCATGAAACGTGTAAAAATTTCCTCGAATCAAAAAATTCGATTTTTTTTACGACGAATAAGAAGTGGAGTCTCGGAAACGGCGCAATCTAATTAGCCTAGCCTACTCGGTGACGAGCCTTGGAAAATTTTGCATGTCCTAGTGAACAAAGGGTTCAGTTGACGGACTATCTCGATTCCAAGGCAAGCGTCGACGACGGAATCCACGTCCTTAATATTGTTACTATTACGGTTACAATTTTCCTTTTCGCTAAAAATTCCGTTCCTTATCTAAAATATTTTAGACCCGCCACGAGGAGGAACTTCTCAATAAAGAGCTCGGAATCGAGGACGGCGATGTGAGCAGCTCTGCCTATCAGGGCGTTTGCAGTTGGAGGTAAAGCGTGATGAACATCGTACCTTACCAAACTGACTCCTGGAGCTGACATTATCGGATAGAGAATGTTGTGGACCATTTCTCTATAGGCTCCACCTGAAATTAAAGTATTTTTTGAATTATTTGATATAAAATAGTTCATTTCTCAATCAATGATTAGCAATCACCTCACAATCACTTAAAATTACTTCCAATCACGAGAAATCACCTGCAATCGCATGATATCAATTAAAATCACTTGTAATCATTCTAAATTACTTGTAATCAACAGCAATAAACGGAATCACCTAAAATCACCTGCGAGTGGGAAACAACTCTGGTAATCCGCTGGACCGCTAGGTTAACCGTCCTGATAACACAGGACCACAAAATCTGAACCCTTGCAACACGGACCAGACTACGTGATTCTCATATTTTCGGGGTCGCTGAATTCAAATCCGTTGTCCGTTCGGTAGCTTCAGGTCAGGGTCAAGGTCAATTGAAGGTCAAACCAAACGGACAACGGATTTTAATTCAGCGGCCCCGAAAACCTATAGGTACCCTGACTTAATTGGTTAGCGATGAATTTTGTAAGTTTGACCTTGAACTGACCTTGACCCTGACCTGATGGGACCAAACAAACAACGGATTTGAATTCAGCGACCCTGAAACCTATAGGTATCGTGACTTATTTGGTTAGATATTAATTTTGTAGGTTTAACCTTCAACTGACCTTGATTTGAACCTGATGGAACCAACCGGACAACGGCTTCGAATTCAGCGACCCCGAAAACCTATAAGAGCCGTGACTTAATTCGTTAGCGATGAATTTTGCAAGTTTGACCTTGAGCTGACCTAGAAAACGGATTCGAATTCAGCGACCCCGAAAACCTATAGGTACCCTGACTTGTTTGGTTAGCGATGAATTACGTAGGATTGACCTTGACCCTGACGTGATGGGACCAAACGGGAAACGGATTCGAATTCAGCGACCCTGAAAACCTATAGGTATCCTGACTTATTTGGTTAGCGAATAATTTTAGAGGTTTGACCTTGAACTGACCTTGACTCTGACCTGATGGGACCAAGCGGACAACGGATTCGAATTCAGCGACCCCGAAAATATAAGACCCACCTAGTCTGGCCCGTGTTGCAAGGGTTTAGATTTTGTGGTCCTGTGTAATCCGAGGTAATCTGAGTAATCCAGTATAATTCTAAGTAATCCTAGGTAATCTCAGGTAATCAGGAAAACTTGCAATTCTTGGTCACCCACTTGTTATCTGAGGCAGTCCACTTATAAACAAGAGTGATCCACTCGTAATCATAGGAAATCCAGTTGTAACATTATATAATCCACTTGTAACTCTAGGCTATTTACTTTTGATGTGAAGTAATCCTGGATAATCCACCTGTAATCTGGAGTAATACAAGTAATCCAATGTAATCTTAGGCAATCCACTTGTAATCCAGCGCAATCCACTTGTAATCTTAGGTAATCGATTTTTAATTAAAGGAAATTCACTTGAAATCTAAAGTAATACAAGTAATGCATTGTAATTCTAGGTAATCCTGAGTAATCCACTTATACTCCTAGGCAATCCACTTGTTATCCTAGGTAAGCCTCTTGTAACCTTAGTCGATCCAAATGCAATACGGCATAATCAACTTGTAATCGTAAGCAATCCAATTTTAATCCTTGGTCACCCACTTGTTATCCTAGGTAATCGACTTTAAATCCTACCTAAAACACTTATCATCTGGATTAATACAAGTATTCCAATGTAATCGTAGGTAATACAATTGTAATCATATACAATCCACTTTTAATCCTAGGTAATTCACTTGTAATTGAAGGTAATAGCCTAGGTAATCCTCTTCTAATCTGAAGTAATACAAGTAATCCATTGTAATACTAGGCAATCCACTTTTAAACCTTTGTAATCATCTTGCAATCATAGACAATCAAGTTGTAATCTTAATTATTCCACTTGTAGTACCAGGTAATACACTTATAATCTAGCGTAATCCACTTCTAGCATTATGTAATATAATTATAAGCCGGAGTAATCAACTTGTAATCATAGGTAATAAGTTCATTCCATTTGTAACTATAGGCAATCCACTTATTAGCCTAGGTAATTCACTTGTAATCTAGATTCATACAAGTAATCTAGTGTAATACTAGGCAATCCACTTGCAATCCTAGGTAATCATCTTCTAATCCTAGGAAATGAAGTCGTAATCATATTTAATCCAATTGAAATATTAGTTAATCCACTTTTTTCCTAGATAATTCACTTTTTATCCTAAGTAATCCACTTGTAATCTGAATAGGAATCCGAGTAATGTAGTGTAATACTAGGCAATCCACTTGCAATTCTAGGTAATTTGCTTATAATCCGCCGTAATCCTCTTCGCAATACAGTGTACTCCTAGGTAATCCATTTGTTATCATTAATAATCCACTTGTAATCATATGTAACAAAGTTTTGAAACTAGGTAATCCACTTATAATTTGTATTCATATAAGTAATCCAGTATAATTCGACATCAGGGCTCACCACTTTCAGCAGGTGTTGGCTGCCACGACAATATGAGTAATTTTTTCTCTCATTTTTTTCTTCGGTTTCCAGAAATCCTGCCAAGGGTTACGGTCGTTACGGTCACGATTCGTTACGGCTCATCATTCACACCGAAGAGTCTGAATTTTTTCTTCTCGAATTTAGAATACATTTTATTTTAAATTTTAGTTTAGCGTGAAGGACTATGGACCAGTCGAAGGACAAGTTCAACGAAAATTTATTGGGGCCTGTTTGACCTAGTCTTCTGACTGCCACTGGTAGCCAAGGCAGCCAATGAATCCATTCTGGTGAGCCCTGTCCTAGGCAATCCAATAGCAAACCGGTGTAATACAAGTAATCCAGTGTAATCCTGGGCAACCTACTTGTAATCTTAGCCAATCCAGTTGTGACGTTGTGTAATTGTACATAATTCACTTGTAGTACTAGAAAATTCACTTGTAATCCTAGGAAATCCCCTTGTAATTAAGTCTTCTCCTAGGTAACCCACTTGTATTCAGGGTTAATCTACTTGTAATCCTAGGTAATCCTAGATACTGCATGTGTAATCTGGTTTAATCCACTTGTAATCCTTAGTAATCCACTTGTGATTTTAGGGAATCTACTTTTAATCCTATAGGTAATCCAGGGGAATGACCATACGCATGAGTTTAGTTTCAGCGGCGTAATCCACCTGCTATCACTTTCATTTACCTTCAGCAACTTTCAATCACCTGATATCCCTTTCAATCATCTGCAATCACTTGCAATCACTTTCAATCACTTAAAATCATTCACAGTCGCCCAAAATCATCTGAAATTACTTGGAATCACCTAAAATAACCTACAATCATCTAAAATCATCTACAAGCACCTACAAATCAATTGAAAATACTAGAATTCACTGGAAATCACTTTTATTTGCCTGCAATTACTCGCAATCACCGCAAATCACCTAATATCATTTGCCATTGACTGCCTACACTGGCAAACATCTGCAATCACTACATTCATCTGCAGTCACATACATTCACTTTACTCACAATCACTATGGACAAGCAATTTTTACTAATATGTTTCGCGACATCTTCATGTGAAAAAACTGGAACATTAAAAATCGTGAAACAATTATCCAATTTCTTTCTTTCACATTATTCAAAATAAGGTTAGATAAAAAACCGACCACTTGGGTGGGCCAAAAAATGGACTTTCGATTTTTGGTGATTGACACCCTTCCCCCATTTCGTTTATGAAATTTTAAATAAAAAAATATCAATTTTCCAAAAAATTTAAAAGAAGAAGTACTTTTTATCAACAAATTTGGAGGCATTGTTCACAAAGCATAAATAATAAAATTTCAACAGGTATGAATTTGGACCACCCTACTGAGCGCCCATTGTTACTAATATTTCCATGAGTTTAAATTTCATTGGTGTTTACCCTTAATTAAAAATAATTATCAGATACAAATTAATGTCCTCTCTCCTCTTCCGCTCTATTTTTTTCAAACAACTCGCAAGCATTTTTCTATATCCAAAATGTCAGAGGTTGAGAGGTCAATCGATTTCCGCATGTCTATTGTCTCCAAGAGCTCTCGACTCACATGGGTGATTTTTCGATTACTCTACGCTCCCAATAGAAATAAAAATAAAGAGATATATTTAAAAAAAAAAAAAAGCCTCTTACCCTGATCAGTGGGATCTCGAACTGCAGCCTTACAGAGTTCTATACGAGCTGAATGAAGTGGCACGTAGCGATCCTGAGCACTTCCGCAGAGTAAAACGTGTTTGAATTTTTGCAAGTTGCTCTTTTGACTCAACCGGAACATAAAAGATCGCCTGACATCCGAGGAATCTTTCATCGCGAGTTGGAGTAAAGAGCCAGACTTCTTCCATTTTTGCATAAACCACATACCTGCAAATTGAAAAAAGGATATTTAAAAAAGTATTTCCTCTTTTTTTATAAACAATTAAGTACAGGGTAAGGCAACCAAATGTGGATGAACTTTAAACAATTTAGCACTACCTTTTTCTATAACAATCATTATATAATCATGAAAAAAATCTTTTAATACACTATCGATAGATAGTATTGGACCACTATACGGGTAACTTATTAAAAATTAGCCTTGCCTTTAAAAGGCGATGAATGAAAAGAGCCCTAGTTAAAGTAATTTGGATTTGTGGATGTTAAATTATCACGTGAGAAAGACACAAATAAAATCTAGTTTCTAAGCAATTTCATATTTCAACTTTAACTTTTGGACGGAACTAGGAAAATAAATTTATTAATTTAATATTTTACAAAAGTGATCATTAGGATTTTACCTTTAACTTGAGCCATTAATGTATACGATAGCAGAAAAAATTGTTATTTCATGAACCCGTAAAGATTTTTAAATTTTCGTTTTTTATCTCGATCACCTGATTATTCTATACCCACAGGGCCAAATTACTTTAAATGAACCTCATTTAACGCAGAATTAAAAGACCATTAGACATTTTACCAATATTTTTTTTTCTCTGAAGAAAGAAGTCAAACGAAATCATTATGTATCAGAATGAAAGTACAAGTTAAAGTACAATGTACAATTAAAATATAAAGTTGATATCTGTTACTGGAAAATTCATATTAAAAACTAAGACGAACGAGATTCACTGAAAACAATGTTGAATTCTAGCATTATTGACAACTAATAATTTAAATTTATGAACTTTTGCTTCATTCCGGTTCTGCGGCCACAGTATGTTACATAATTTTAAATTTATTATTTTGTTTATAATATTGTTATTAACAATAACAAGATTAAAAGTTCACATTTATATGTGTTCACGAGTCGTAATTTTCAATTGATTTTTAAGTATTTTGATAAAAAAACCGTTCGTACGACAAAATCAAAAAATGTAATATTTGTTTATTAGTTTACAGGCGGGCATTATATTTATGTTCCATATTCATGTTCCTGAACTATATTTAATTTAATTCTGGTACAGAGCGATTTAATTTAGCTTTTTTCTTCAAAGAAAGAATAGTATTGGTAAAACGTATAATTTTGACGTTCTATTTGTTTGAATAATTAGGTCCACAGAACGAAATAAAGAAATTACGCTTGGTGTTGTGTATTTTTTTATATAGCAGGAACGAGATTAATTAAGTTTTATCAAATTACTTCTCGTAAAAAATAATTAGACTTTCGATAAAAAATTATTAGAGTGCATTAATCAAATTTATGTTATTATCAAATTCTCCGTTATACATTGTGTGCTGGTATCCAGTATGTACATTAATACATTCAAACATTTTTTCCTTTAAATATTCATGATTATCCTCCCTCCCTCCTCAATATGTTTGAATCCACCATAAAAACAATTTTTTTTAGAGAAATGATATTCAGACAAGTCCCATGAAGTTTAATACGTATTTCCCATAAGAAAAAACATACGTTTTTGTACATTTTATTCAGGATCGTTAATATTAGGTGTATCCAGTTAATCCTGAACATTTCTCTTCATAATTAGCCATAGAATACACACTAAAAATTACTTTCTGAGTTTCACCCCCATAAGTTTGTTTTATAGGGACCCAAAAACCTAACCATAAGTGAAACGTTTAGTTTTTCGAGTTTTTTGTCCTAATTATTATTATTTTGCGGTTAATTTTAGTACGAATTGTTTCTTACACATAAAATACTACTTTTTACTAATAATTAGGTGTTTGAATACATTTTTTAAACACATTGTTATTGTGTATCACATTTTTCTCATAGAATAGTTAGAAAGTCGCTGTTTTTTCCAAAATTTTCAATTTTTCAGTTAGAGCGAGAAAATAATCTATTAAAGTAACGTTAATGATTGTTTAAGCAATTTATTATTAATTTTAACAATATTCTATAAGAATAATATTAGGAAGTCGCGATTTTTTTTGAAATTTTTCACTTGTTGTCCAATTTTTAATTAGAATGAGGTAATAAAAAAGTGGATTACTGATTAAAAAATTATTCTTGTTGATGTATATTTATTATTTGCTTAGAAATAAAAAGTAAAAGAGAGCTGAAAAGTTCAGAAAAAATCGCAACTTTCTAGCATTTTTCTAAGAAAAGATAGTCATAAACAATAATAATTTTATCAAACTATTGTGTTTGTTAACTTGTATTAATTATTACCTCATTAAGCGAAAAGTGACCAAAAGTCAATAATTTCTGAAAAAAACCGCAACTTTCTAACATTATCAATAGAGCCTCGTACTAACTGAAAAATGAAAAAAATTCGGAAAAACCAGCGACATTCTAAATATATTCTAAGAAGAAATAGCTATAAACAAAAATAAATTATTTGATCAATTTATTTAAGCATTTAATTATCAGTGGAAACTCGTATTTCATGTATTAGAAATAATTTTTAGTAAAAAATAATATAATAATTAGGGCCAAAAACTCACAAAACCCAATTTTGCATTCATGGGTATTTTTTCGGACCCTATAAAACAGACTTATGGAG
>CAKNWT010267354.1:0-15906 GCA_932066315.1 Andricus coriarius
AAAAAAAAAAAAACAATTATTAATGTACTGCACGAGATTTCACAGGTTACGTTAAAAGTGAAGTGAAATATTTGTCATGTTGACGTTTTGTTTACATTTATTGTAAAAATCGAACATACCATAGCTAATTACCGATTTTTATGTTTTCCATACCTTTAAGCTCAGATTTATAACGAAATAATCCAATATGAATCACTTTTGTACACAGGTAATGTACACTAGGTACATAAAACGATGTTCGAGATAGACTTTTCTCCTAACCGACGCGCGGCATTGCTCGGAGTTTGTCAGCTGAACTCTTCTCCATGCATTCGAGCGTGACCGCGCTTAGAGTGGGGGTTTATGGCTTCTTGGAATTATACTCCCCTACAGCCCCGAAAACGGCATTGCTCGGAGTTTGGACTGTATTTACGCATTTCACAAATATTAATAAAAAATTAATTTATTTTAATTCCCCAGCGATTAATAATTTGACGATTAATTTGGGTAAAATATACGAAATGAAAAATGTGCAGAGTTGTAAGTTAAGGATTATGTAATAAAATACGTATATTTAGCCGAATTAGTAGAATAATAAAGATTAAGGATGCACAATCAATTTCAAAAGTCGCCTATCTTTAAAATGATTGATAAAATCGGCAAAAACAGATCTGTTATTAATTTATAAGAATCTTGAAGGAGGCTTCTGAGCTCACTTCCGACAAAAATAATTCAGGTTCAAATTGTTTATTTAAGTGTAGTTATTTAGTTTTCGTTTTTTCTTTCTCTTTAGGGAAAAGATACAAATTGAATATAATCATAATTATCAAGGCATCATTTTATTCGTTGAAGGATTCTCTACAATTGTATTTGAGTGAGTTTTACTAAAAAAATAAATTAGGAATCATACAGTTATTATTCTTATTAACAATGATATTAAAATGTTAATAAACAGCACCCAAATAGTATGATAGAGAATCCCATAAAGAATAAAATGAGACCTGTATTATTAGGATGAAATAAGAAGTGTAACTTTTGCCTAAAAGGAGAAAGCAAAAATTGAATATCTGAATAAGTACTATTAAATAAACTATTTTAACCTACATCATTCTTCTCTGAAGTGTGCTTAGAAGTCTCCGTCAATATGTGCAGACATTAATGATAGATCTCTTTTTGTTGATTTTATAAATCATTTTAAAAATTAGCGACTTGCGATTGATTTACTTTTATTGATTAATTTATCCTTATGAATAGGATAAAAAGTAGAATTTAAATAGTAGTATATGTATACAGTACTTTACTGATTGTAAGAAATGTTAATAAAAGAACTTTTATAATATTAATTTGCCCTAATTTTCATTCCGTATGTCAAAAATGTTTTTAGAAGTGGCAGTACACCTTAAAAATGGTTTCGTACGATGTTTTTGGGATGGTTAGTATATATTTGTATACACGTTCGGTCATAAATAATTCCTAAAGGATTTACAACTTTCATGCGTTTATTCGAGATTAGAGAGATTACAGATTAGGCACCTCCATAAAGTCATAAAATTACCCTTAAAAGAACCCAAATATCTGAGTGTATCTCTAGAGACGAAATCATTCAAATCGAGTCTGCAGATAGCCTGAAACAGGCCTGACTATTTCGTCTGAGAATATTCTGAGATTTTCTATCGGTAGGGTAGAAAGCCAATCTCAAAAAAAAAAAAAAATTCGCTGTACCAAGTTTATTACCTACCCTCGTGAAAAGAAAGACCAACTTAAGAGTACAGTATAGGCAGGCATAGGCCTGTCTTGAAGTGATCCTAAACTGATGTTTTATGATCCCCACAAGACCAGTCCTTTTGTCCCATCCAGCAGTTTGCGCCCCCAATATCCATAAATATAACGGAAACTGGTTGAAGCCTCTAGATCTCGTTAATGCTCATAAATCATCCCAGCTTCTGTAGGACATTTAGGTATTGAGTACGGCCGCGGAAACATCCTGGTGCCATCTGTTGTCCAAAAGTGGCAATTCCTGAGTGATGAATTCCACTTGTTTACATGCGATTCAAAATAAATAAATTTCTACTGAAAATTAGAGTCTAACTGTCAGATAACGAGAGCGTCTGTAGGAAAACTGATGAAATGTCGATTCAGGGAAAAAAACTTCTGTTCGAGTTTATTCAACGGTTTGATCGCAGTTGAGTTTTGAATTTATTAGTTGTCTTGAGTTTTAAGTGAAGCTTTTTTTTTAACAATTCAATATGTTATTTGAAAAACTTTTTTCTTAGGTTTCTTGATTATGGCAGAAGCGACACTGTAATGAATTTTGCTTATTCCATTCGCTTTCAACTTCTGCACCCTCACAACACGAATGCCTGCTAAACTTTTTCCCTTATTCAGTGTTTCAGGGTGAAAATCGATTGAATTACTTATAGCTTAAAATCCTGTTTTAATAAAAATATTCATCATCAATCCGCGTCTTGACATTCGACCGGTAATTTTTTAGGTTATGTTCATAACCAACAACGAAACTAGAACGGGTTTAGCTAGAATGAAAAGACAAATTTTTCACGAAATGTTTTTGAAGGAAAGATTCCTCTATTATTTTGCTTCGTTTTGAAAAAGGTTATATACTTTTTTGAAGCAATCGTTTATCCATTTATTATATTTTAAAACAATGCACACATGCTATCTTATGTAAATTTCAAATTTCTATCCCTCAGGGATTTTAGGCTTTGGCCTCCGCGGGCGCTGCCTCTCATATCCGGTATATATCAAGCTCATGTCCATACTCAATAGCTAGTCTGTTGATACAGACAGCTGTCCTTATTTTAGAGAGAAAGAGAGTGGTGTCTATTGCAATGCCCTAAAAATGATGCAGGTATAGACTGAAGGGTACAGACCAGAAAAAGACCAAACGTTGTTTGAAACTGATCTTAAAGTAGTATTAAGTTGATCTTTCTTTTCACGAGCATATGGCAAAATACAAGTTTTACCCACCCGTGTAGAAAATTATCGGGCAACTATTCGGCTCCATGATGGACCGACTTGACCGCTAAAGTGGCGCTCTCTAGACGGAATATCATGGCACTAAGTAGAATTTGAACATTTTTGTATATGGTCAAACGCTAGTCTGAACGAGCTTATCTAGCGCTAGTTAGACGGTTATGTGAAAATCTATTTTAGCTTGTGGACGTTAAGAACTAAGTATAGGCTCCTGAAATAATGATAAAAGTCACAATGTACAAACTATGTACATAATCTTTATTTCTCTGTTTAACAAAAAAAGTTAAAAAAAGTGATTGCTAATTTGGCGCTGCGAAGAGGACGATGAAAAAAATAAATTTGTGCAACACCCGCGGTGGAAATATGGGACTTCAAAGGTTCGTCCTAAGACGCCGAAGTTGCCGATTCCTCAACTGATGACGTCACAGTGGTCGAAGTGAGTACTTTTCCCACTAGTGGGAAAAGTACTGTAAAAATAGTGGGATTTCTCAACTGATTGACGTCACAGTGGTCGAAGTGAGTACTTTTCCCACTAGTGGGAACTTCGCCCACTCTGACGTCAATCAGTTGAGAAATCAACTAATTCGTCGTCTCTCGACAATCTCCTCAGCCTCGTCGCGAGTGTTAGACAAAGTATTATGTGAACCTAGTGGGAGGCGGATAATCGCTCGTGTGATTGCCAGGCTCTCTGCGCTCGCGCGGCAAATTCCACACTCGCCTAGAATCGGGAACTTCTCCCACTCGTTGCGTATTATACTATTTTTTTCAGACGGTCCTGACAAAGCCCTAAGTGGACGCAAAGCTACCTCCATAATTTTCCACGCGGCCACCATTAGAAATCCGTTAATAATAAAAAGATATTTTGGCCCTCTCTAATGAAGCGAAATGTTTAATACAAATCATTCTGCCAAGTAGTTTCGGTAGCTTTTCGAACAATATGCATTACGCATAATTCAAACGGCGCGTACCACATTTTGGATAAAATAGATCAAGATTAAGAATTTTTTGCGGACTTATAATCAAATTATTTTGTTTTCAAAGTGAAATTGTGGTTCATAACAAAAATTTTGTTTTAACCAAATTTATTATCACAAGTATCATAACAAATTTTTGTCTAGATTCAACGAAACCGATTGCTTAATGTGATGAAACTAAAGCACTAAGTAGTAGCTCTAGATGCACAGATGAACACACTTAAGACACACGGGTTACCTCAGAAACCTTCGGAAAATCTCCCGGAAATAATGGTCAAAATTGCTAATGATTTTGGTGCCCCCCTTGCCAATGATTAGTCTCTTAAATATTTACATACTCAATTGAACTGGATCAAATCCATAAGTCACTCAACAACCGCCTATCATGGTCCCAAATTGAAGGAGCAGCAGACATCTGCCACTATTATTGGGCGAAGAAAGAAGAACCGTGACTTCTCGACAAGCTCAATTAGTTGGCCTGAGCAGGAAAGCAACACCCTCCACATTAGAGAAGCTCTCACTCAGTATTTTGGACAGATATACAAAGGGACGCTCGAGTTGAGGTGGAACAAGAAAATCAAATATTGATGGATCAGTGGCGGGAAAATCTTCTGTAGAAAGGAGGATGGCTCAAGGAGAGTTATTCTCACCCACCTACAGGATGTCGACTTGCTACGATAGAAATCATGATGTTTACAGCTGAACTTCCATGGCGTGTCAACGACAGTCATTGTATATCCTTTTTCTTTGAATGGTTTCTTTGCTGTAATCCTTGTGGTAGTACTTTGCATATGCATAACTTCGTTTAGTAGCACATTTTCCCTTCTCCTCTTTCTTGTGGTTATATTATATTTCAGTTCAATATATTTAATCAGTAGGAGCGATTATAGCTATGATATAAAGAGCTTTGTATCTCGTGAAGTTGCATGTGGTTGGGGTTATCTTGTTTATCTTGTTTATTGTTTCAACTTACGCGGGATGTTATCTCCTTAGAGGGGAATCGTTGATCAACGTCACTGTACTCTTATTTGCTATAGTGTCCTCTGGATTGCTTGGTTCGGAATTTTTCTTGTCACATGACTTGGCGGGTCTTCTCATTTGCCTATACCTTCCAAGTGATTATTTGTCGCTTAAGCTAGCCTCGCTCATGCGCATGGACATATGTTACGGAACAACCCTAGCTGTAGATTCTGATAGATCTATTAAATTTTGGTTCAACTAAGTTATTATTTTTATTTTTGGTTGGTTTCTTCAATTTCAGAGTTTATTACTCACTACTCCTTTCATTTATATATTTTTTCTTTTGCTTTATCAGTCTACGTTTAAGGACCTCAGATTAAGGTAACTATGTTTTATATAATTTATGTCCCTCAGAAGGCTACTTGGCCCTAGGAACTTTTGAATAAATTACAATTCTATGTAGAAACTTATATATGTTTGATTGTTCTTATATAGGTTCTGATGTTGGAAGTAGAAAATTATAATGTAGGGTAAGTGGAGGAGAGATGATACACGAGACGAGATGAGACACTCCTTGCTATTTTGAGCCTGTCTTACCGACCGAGCTGACTTTCAATTCTTTTATTAGTTTCGACGTGTAAAAAAAAGGGCGGGAGTTCACGTAATTACCGCGGCTTTGTAAAAAGTTATAGGTGAGTTATTCTGCTCAACGCTTGGGAAAGAGCCAAAAATTTCTGGTGCACGTGACTAATTATTCTTTTTTTCCTAATTAGTTATGATTTTCTGGAAAAGCAACACGTACATCAGATTATTGGCTGCCGCTGCAAGGTTAGCTGATATAATTATCCATGATTTATATGCTCATCTGAATTTTATTACTCGCTACACCTCTCCTCGTGAGGAGAGATAATACACTCACCTTCACCTACATTGGCCTATACGAACCTACAAGAACTTCAAGGAAAATTTGAGAAAAAGGAAGAGTTGATGAGAAAAAAGCTGGCAAAAAAACTTGCAAAAACACGAAAGCAAAAAAAACTGCGAAAAACACCAAAGCAAAAAAATTTTAAGCCTGTGAAATTTACTGCAGATTATGTTGCATTCCTCATCTATATTATCATTACACTTATAAATAAAAAAAGTTTGCATGCATACATGATTTTTGTATTATAATTCAGGGCTGTACACAATTTTCTTTCCTATATAATCTCTCCTCAACTGTCTAATCTCTCCTAAAAAATGTTTCTTTCAAGCCTGGTTGACGACATTAAAATATATTTCGAAAATATTCATCTAGGCATGGTTTATATTAAAAGGGTGTAAACTAAGCCTTACAAGGGCTAGATAAAGTTATTTTTGCGAATTGATAGCTCTGAGCGCAAAAACAAAAATCGTGTACCATCTCTCATCGACTTACCCCATAGAGTTTTCTACGTATGAAACTATGCAGAACTCTATATAGAAGCCTGTTTCATTACCTATAGGTAATACCTATAGGACAATGCATAGGTATAACTTTGAAGGATCCTCTGTAGAATCCTGTGTAGGGTCTTACAGGATATTATGTAAATTCCTTCAAGTGTTCCTAGATGGGGATTTAAAGATTTGTAGGAATTTAATTTGCAACATTTGAGGACCTTTTTATAACTAAAGTATAATTATAAATAAAAATGAGCAAATGAAAAGAGAATGGATCCTGTATCAGTACTCGAGAATTCCGTTGTAAATTTTACGTAACTTAGTACCTGGATTATAAATAAGCCTGTAATTGGTGCAAACTGTTGGGTGATCTTAAATCAATATCAAATCCAAACAGCCTCGAAGAAATTCAAGACGAAAACGTCAAAGAAATCTAAAAGAAAAAATCCAAGAAAATTGACATTCGAACAATGACAAAATGTTAGATCAACCCTTCAATCCAATTTTAAGTCCATCTTGAAGTAACTCAAAACAAAGAAATTTAGTCGAAATCCACGATCAACTATCTATGAGAAACGATAACCACGACTGTTTTACCTCCATTGCCGATATCCCTCACGATAAAGAATCTTGGGCACTTTTAAAAAGTAAAGACCTTACAATACGTTCTTATATTGGATAAAACTTGCAGAGTATTTCTGTTGCCTCTGTTTCGAGACCAATGACGAGGTTTTATGACATTGTTGCGAGCATACATTAACAATGGCTCCTTTCTGGTTCGGTAGTAAAAACAGAATTCTTTCCTGTCGTCGGCTTTTTTAATGGCTGAGCAGGTTAGCTCTTCCAAATTGATGACCTGCCTGCTACTAATTTCTTGCTAAAGTAAGTCTTTTGCCCGGCTACGTGTGTACATCTGTGATGCAGTCTGGGTAACTTCTCGGGGTTTAAATACGCAAACTTCAAAGGAATATCTTCACTGAACTATTGAATTCCATGTTACCCTGGCGCACCGGCCTAACGCAAGCATTACGCTACAGCGTAATGGTAACGTAATACTATAGTAATGCTAAAGTAATATGGCATTATAATTATTGAAAGAAACAAAACAAATATCTAAACTGTTGAAACTATAATAAGACGTTAAAATTTACTTTAAATGATCATGCCGTAATTGCAACAAGTTGATTTTTCAGCTTTAAAAATTAAAAAAAACAAAGTGTCTCTAATTAAAGTCGGGCCTCTGCATGTTGGCAACCCGCTTGAAGCCCCCACAAGCAGACTGCAATGACAGACACACTATTTTTTCATTTTTTAACGCTGAAAAAGCAACTTGTTGCAATTACGCTATGATCATTTAACGTAAATTTTAACGTATTATTATAGTTTCAACAGTTTACATATTTGTTTTGCTTCTTTCAATAATTATAATGCCATATTACTTTAGCATTACTATAGCATTACTTGACCATTACGCTGTAGCGTAATACTTGCGTTCGGCCGGTCCGCCAGGGTATAAACAGTTTAGCCATTTTTTATGTGCTTTCACCCTTGTATGAATTTCAGAGAAAAGATGCGACGTTCCAGCAACTTTTTACGTGATTTTGTGAATATGCGAATATTTACTTCCTATAACTTTCCAACATTCTTTTTATTGATTTCTGGTGTGTTTTCTTAATGCCAAAAAGAAAATTTGAAGTGATGTATAATACAATTTAGATAATTTCGAGTTTTCCAGCAGACGCTGATAATAGTATACCCGGTACGAAGAGAAGAATAGAGAAAAATTAATATTTTCAGATTTAATCGAAAGAGTGTGCATTATTTAATTTTTTTAGAATGTGCTAATTTTCTATCGGAAGAAGTGCCCAACGAAAGAATAGGTTTATCTCCGAAACCAATTCTTTTCTATTTCCTTAACGATTGCAGTTGTGTTGAGTTCCATGCAGGCGAACATATTTTCCATTTTTTTAATTCCTGTTAATGCGAGCAGTAGACACACCTCTGATGGTTATTTTTAATTCCATACTTACATGGTGTATTTTCGATTAATTTAATTCTTTCTAATCCGTCCACAAAATGCGTGCACTTACAAGGTTTCTATTCCCCGTGTGCAACATAAGTTCGGAAATTTCAATTTTGTTGTCATGGTTATTTTTAATTCCATACTTACATGCTTTATTTTCGATTATTTTAATTCCTTCTAATTTGTCGTTTTTTTTCTATTTCTCCAACAGACACACGTGTCACATGGCAATGATGATGACAGTCTAACTCAACGGGCCGTTGTAAGAAGACGCGTCTGTCAAATGTCAAAAAGCAAAATATTATTTTCCCATTCAACCGGTCTTTTTGCGCGATTGTTTTATAATTGTTTTTCCGTACACACTCTATTTAAGTTCTTTTAAAAAATACCATTCAAAAATTAACAAGAATCTCTGAAGAATAAGGTAGAATCCAAGTCCAATCAAAAGATAATAATAAAAGTAACATTTCTCCACTTTTTTATTTCTCCTAATACGCTTCCATTACATTTTTCTGAGTCGATTAAAAGGAATAGCTTTTGCGTCTTCAAAGTGACATTATTCTCTTTCTTTCTATTCTTCCTGTTGCGTTCCTCTACTTTTTAATTCCTCCCAGTACACTTCCATTAAATTTTTCTAAGTCGATTAAAAGGAATAGGTTCTGCTTTTTTTTCTATTCGTTGATGGAACGTTCGATGGAGGAAAATTCACGTATTAATGGGAATTCAGATTCTGAATTTTTTTGAATTCTTCTCTTCTTACCGGGTAGTTTCGAAATTGCTAACTTTCTGAAAAAGTATTTCGATTCTGAACTTTAATTTTACAATTAAGAAAAACTTTTGTTTAAACATTCATATTTTTAAATATTTAGCTGGTATCGGCCGCTTATGCTAAAGCCAACGTCCAATGAATTTCGCGTATACATGAAACAGAAAAACTTAAGCGATCTGGGACCACTAAATGCTAATTAATTATTAATTAGGGATTAATTATTAATATAATTGCCGATAAGAATCCGTGATTTTGTACGTTATGTTCCTTCAAAAACTATACCTTCATTAATTTTTAAATACAAAAAGCAAGGAACACTGAAATAATTAAAGATATATAAAATCTGATTCGAAAATACATACCATGATTCCTGATGATTACTTGAAAATATTGTTCGACCAGAAGTAGATACAGATGATTTTCGAATTTTTTCACGTTGTAGCCGGACATGTTCTTTCGTTTTAATCATCCTCTCACATTCTCGCAGTTGACATGTGAAATTATCTGGTTCAAATATTGACGGCGATGATTCCAATGCAACTTGCTTGGTTAATTTTCTTTGATTAGCACATTTACAAGAATGGTTATCATTTAATTTCAGAGGCTGTAATAGAATGAGATTTATTAAACATTAAGAATTGAATTACTTTTAGGCTTTCTTTGCGATTCTTTTTTTAATTGTGCTCACTTAAATGAAAGATTAGCCAATAATTTATGCTAACATTTTCCTAAATTAAATTTTGAAAATAAATTCTAAATTTGTAATCTATAAATTACCAAAAAAATTAATTAATTTAAAAATGTTAATTTATTCAAGCCTATGCGAGGAAGACTCCTACAAAGTGCAGAGAAGCTTTCTCTCCCTTCCGGACTGGATGAGGTTGGCTTCATCTAGCTGAAGACGATGCTACGCTACTAGAAGTAGGTTATGTAGAGTCAGAAAAAACACATAGGGTTTTGACTTAAGGTTCTCACGTTTATACGAAGATTACATATACGATTACATCGGCACGCGCGAACACCAATCTTTCATTAAATTCGCTTGGATGAGAAGGTAGGAATTTTTGCTGAAATCAGGAATTTAGATGGAACGATACTGCCGTGTGATTTGAGGAAAACTTTGCCGGCCTGCATCATGCTGGTTGCGTAATTTTCTATTGCTAATTTTTGCACCTGCGAGGCACGCCCCCTGGCGGACCGGCCGAACGCAATTATTACGCTACAGCGTAATTCTAAAGGAATGCTAAAGTAATGCTAAAGTAATATGATATTATAATTATTCAATGAAGCAAAACAAATATTTAAACTGTTGAAATTATAATAATACGTTAAAATTTAAGTTAAATGGCCATGCCGTAATTGCAACAAGTTGCTTTTTCAGCGTTAAAAAATAAAAGAACAAAGGGGCTGTCATTGAAGTCGGGCGCTTGCATGTTGGCAACCCGCTTGAGGCCGCCATTAGCAGACTGCAATTACAGCTACATTATTTTTTCATTTTTTAGCTCTGAAAAAGAAACTTGTTGCAATTACGGCATGACCATTTAAATTATTATAATTTCAACAACTTGAATCATTTTTTTGCTTCATTCAATAATAATTATAATACCATATTACTTTAGCATTAGTTTAGCATTACGCTGTAGCGTAATGCTTGCGTTCGGCCGGTCCACCAGGGCCTTCCCAGAATAAATTTTTACTTAAAGGAGCAGGCTAAAGTTTGTACTCCAGAACTTATGTTTTGAGGATGCCCCCTGAGTATTTCCCTTTTAGATTTTGAAGAATTTATGAAAATCATCATGTTTTTAATCTATCTTGAAGAAATTTTGTATTAAACAAAAACGATAAATATTTTTCTTTACGAATAATATCTTATCCCCTATATATCCTACATAAAATTTGTATAAGAATGAATTAAAGGAGATTAAGTCATCTTTAAAACTAAATAAATAATTGATACTAGCTCTTACAGAACATCTGTTATACTATCATATAGCAGGCTGCTTTTTGTGGAATTATTTTTACAAATTGAATAATCGAATGGTTGTAACTGTTTTGTTTCTGTGCAATAACCTAATGAATTTCTCATTTACTAATGACATGCAAAAACTCATTAATTCAATGTGTTATCATTCACGAGGATGCAGCCATTATCAATACGAAACCACGCCCTCTACCTAATTTTCCCACTTTTAATCCGAGCTAGTCTAAGTTTAATTTGAGTTAATTGAGTTCTAATTCTGGTACATCGTAACGTCAATAACGTAATTTGTTTGTTAATAAGTTTATGGATTTCGCTCATTTGTCGTAATTTTGTTATTTCTGACCTAACAAAGATCTGGCGCCAAACATGTTTAGCGTTAATTTGAGGCTACGGTGCCGAATGTGTATTAATTGTCGATTCTGAGAAAGGCAGTTATATTACAAAGGCTCTGTTATAATCTATAGGTTAAGTTTTGTATTCCTCTTGAATTAATTATGCTGCTCTTCTATTTTATTGGAAATTCTTTCTTACTTTTTCGAGCTCTTATTTCTCTTTTTTTTCTCTGCATGTTCTATCTCGCATTGAGTTTGTCCTGGTTCTTCTTACTTTTTTTTCTCGATGCTTGCCATTTCGCTCTCCTTTTGATATGAGTGCAATTCGATTCTTTTTTTATGTCCTTCTCTTCTTTATCCTCTTCCGAATCTCTTCCATTATCCATGAACCGTAAAATAGTATCTCCTCTTCCGTGTATCTTTTTTTATCTCTGTTTTGTTCTGTTGGCTCTCGGTATTTGGTATTTGTAAGAGGTGCACCCATTTCTTGTACAAATAACTTATTATTTAACGCTTGGATGAACTGGAGTTCTCTCACGAAGTTTGAAAAACTGGTGTGAAATCTGTTACGTTTGCTTGTACATGGATTTATTCACGCACTCCTTACCATTATGTGGGAATAAAATTCTAGCTGTTCCTCATTTCGAGATTATACGTTTGGAAAATTCTGTTTCAATAGCTGATGCCAATTGATTTTCTATCTATTTTTTAAACTTGTCTACAAATTCTTTTCCCAATCAAACCTATCTGATTGTTAACTTTTGGTTTTATTCTTGAACAAACTCAGAGTACATTCCGGTCTTGATTCTTAATTAAAACCTGATCTATAAGCTCTTTCGGTATCGTTAATTCCCACGGGTTGATGTCTAAAGCTAAAACTTAATTTTAAAGGGTAGAATATATAGAAATATAATTGATTGTCGCAAAAAGGGGGACAAGAATGAGGTCAGTAACTACAGAGGTATATCACTCCTGTCATCAGGGTACAAAATCTACACAGACATCTTGAGAAGAAAACTGGAGAAGATAATAGAAAGTAGGGGAATCCTGCCAGAATCTCAGGCTGGTTTCAGAAGGAGAGGATCCACGATGCAGAACGTCTTTATAATGAGCCATCTGGCACAGTCGATGGTGCTAAAGAAGGATGAGAGATTACTTGCTGCGTTTGTGGACCTCCAGGCTGCCTTTGACACCGTCAACAGAGAAAAGCTTTGGAAGGTAATGCAGGAGGCCGGGATCGACTTGCGCCTCATCTGGAAACTGAAGAAGATATACGAGAGAACGACGGTGAGAGTGAGGACCAGCGAGGGGCTGACAGAAGAGTTCCAGACAAACATGGGCGTGAGACAGGGCTGTGGTATGAGTCCACTCCTCTTTAACATTTATAAAGCAGACTTAAGTAACAGATTTTGTAAGAAAGATATAGGTGGCGTTAAAATTAAAAGCTGGAGAGTGTGGTCATTAGAGTACGCAGATGACATTGTGCTTTTAGCGAGGAACAAAGAAACGCTAGATATTATGTTCGGGGTTTTACGGTCCTTTTTGAGGGAAAGAGAACTAACTCTGAATGTGGAAAAAACGAAAGTATTGATATTTAATAAAAAAGGTAATGAGAAGAAATTAACTTGGTGTTGGGGAAAGAGAATAATCGAAGAGGTCGAGTTTTTTAAATACTTAGGGTATACGTTTAATAAAAAAGGTAATGCTTAAGTGCACATCAATGAACTGAGATCCAAAGGTATAATAGCAATGAGGAAAACATGGGGTTTGGGGGAAAGGGTTTGTAAAGGCGATTTTAAACGTAGGATGAGGCTTTCCTCTTACTTGGTGGAAAGTATAATGTCATATGGGGTTGAAATATGGGCATGGGAAACGAGAATAGAGCTAGTTAAAATTTTCATGGACTACGTTCGATGGACATTAGGTTTGGATTTTAGTACGCCAAGATATTTGATCCAATGGGAAACGGGTTTAAACTATGAGATTGACGTTCATTGGGGACTAAGAGCTTTAAGATTTGAAAAAAGAATTAGGGACAATGAAACAAGTGCATGGGTGCAAGCGTCTTGGGAAGAAAAAAAGAGAGGGGTTGGACAGATTTGTAAAGTAACGAAAGAGAGAAATTTTTGAATAGGAATGGGATAGGGGTAATGGAAGCAGAAGAATGGTGGGAAAGAGAATTAGATCTCGTAGAAAGAATTAGAATAAGGCAAACAGATGTGCAAAAACATTAAACGGTAATAGAATACGTGAAGCGAAGTATAATAAGAGATACAAAGATATTAAACGTGATTTTGGACCTCCAGGATACTTTTATGATGTGAAAGAGGGAGAAGCATTAAAGTTTATGGCTAGAATGAGATGCGATAACTTTGAAAATGAGACTAAATATTGGTCAAGCGAAGAAAAGCGTAGATGTGTCTTTTGTAAAGTAGGGTGGGACAATTTGTCACATTATATAGAGGAATGCGAAGCAGCCAAAGAATGGTTTAAAGATCTGCTAGGTAATAGTACTAAGGATAAAATTAAAAAAGAAATAAGTGTTAAAATCATTAGATAATAAGTCTCTGAAAGACTCTTTTATTCTAAGTAAAACTACAAATGCAATAAGAAACGTTATTAATAGTGTGATTGTTCCTATTATTTGTAAGGTTTTGAGAAAGAAGACTGTATATATTTATATGTATATATAAATCTTTTTAATTTATACATCTATCTAGTGTATAATGAAACAAGGTATAGAGCAGGGATAGATTAGGTATGAGAAGGTACGAAAGAATGGTTGGGTAATTAAAACGCATTGTAAATCAAGTCCGCTTCCGGGCCAGAAGGCTGAAGTTCAATAAACATTACATTAATTGATTGTCGCGTATTCTCCAATTTTGATTTACCTAAGGTTTGTTCTTCTCATGTAACATTTTAATTTGATACCAATTATCTTCAAATTCTTTGATCTCTTTTTCTTCCGTTTCTATGAAACTAGCTCAAACACTTGAAACCTTAGCTTTGTTTTCATTCGATCTGGATAAAGTGTTTTAAACATGGTTTAAACTACTTATCCTATAAACAATTTCATAATTATATTCTGGCAATTCCAAAGCCCATCTTGCTAGTCTACTTATCAGGTTTTAATGAAGTCAATTCAAGTATGAATGTGTTATTTTGGTCATACGGTCCATTAAAATTAATAGTGGATTCAGTTGTCAAGAATCAAGCTCTATAGGTCGACTTCATTAAAAAACCAACGTACGTTTCGACCTTGTTGCAGGCCTTCTTCAAGATAATACATAACCTAAGTTGACATAATTTACATAGATGTAATAAACTTGTGATGAACAACAAATAGTAAAGAAATTTTTTTTTTAAATTTACCTGTAGTACCAAAAAAACGCCATAAGGGAAAAGATGGGTTTTGCGAGTTTTTGGCGCTAATTTTGATTTTTTGCGTTTTTTAAAATGCAAATTGTTTCTAATATACGAGACCAATCGCGCGCTGGAGCGCGCGTGTTTCGTATTTGAAAATTTATTTTGCTGCAAAGAATTCGAGGGCATGTGAAACTTTGCCGTAAGAGCAAATTACTTTACGCAGGTTTTTGTGAATAATTTTTCAAAAAAATAATGGTTGTCAGACGTCCGTGTTCATGTTCTTTACATCTGGGCAATGATATTTTTGATTGAAATTGTATATTTTAAATAAAAACCCACGTAATCTAAATTGTTGTGTAGTAAAGTATCCTGTGACCTCAAGATGTTTTGAAAACATTTTTGATCGATTGTTTAAAAAGTAAACTAATTATTTTAGTCAAATAATTCTGTGTATACAGAATTTTTAATCATTTCATTCAGGCGTTGTTCTCCCAGGAAAATACGTAAAGATTTCCAAGATCTAACTCGAGAAAATGCCACGTACAATTGTCTATGATTGAATACATCGTTACGAATATCTAATCCAATTTTTTCGAAAGTTTGTCCTTGGCTTCTATTAATTGTCATCGCAAATGCTAATTTGATTGGAAAATGCCGCCGCCTAAAAGCGAAAGGGTAAACGTCGTCACAATATAATGAAATGTGATGCATGAACACAATATTTCTTGCTTTATCCCCTGTTAAGATACGACATCTTCAAAGATTATTAGCAAGTTCAAGTATTTGTAATCGCGTTCCGTTGCATAAACCTTCATTGATACATAAGTTTGGTATGAGCATTACAATCGAATTATTTCTTAACCGTAATTCATACGGTAAAAAATTAGGAGGGTTTAAAGTATTCAGAAGCTCCGGCAGTATCACATTAGTAATATCTCCATTATCGCAATTTTCCGTACTATCTATACTTGTGTAAATCCGTTCTGTTATGTCGACTGTTTCTTCAACTCTGCAATTGATTTTTTCAACATCCACGTTACGTGCAGACAATATGGTCATCTTAGTTACGTGTATAAGCTTAAATCCGCTGTTTTTTAGGCAAAAGAAAGTCG
>CAKNWT010267371.1:0-11352 GCA_932066315.1 Andricus coriarius
TGTCATAGGAGGAATTTGGTGGTTTATAGACCACTCCCACTAAAACACTAGCAGAAGTTGATTTAACTTCCACAAAGAGAAATTCGGTTGTGGGATAAGTAGCTACTGAACTCACATCAACCACGGCCCCACCCAGAATATCATGCAGAAAAAGACAAACTCTACCACCCCTTACTAGATACAGATATAAATAATAAAATCGACGCTCTGAATAATTACCTAGTCACCGCATTTAACCAATTTTCTCCGCTACATGTTCCTAAAAACTTTGATAAGGCTGCCCCCTGAATCACATCTGAAATTAAAAATCTGATGAGGGAACGTGATGGCAAGCGCCGACTTGCAAAAATAACAAAAAACAGTATAATACTAGCTCTATTTCGTAAACTCAGGAACCTAGTTCAAACAAAGATTAGAGATGCGTTCAATCAATAGAATTATAATGAGACTGCACATAGAGACAAAAAAAAAGAGGACATTTGACATATCCTTAGACGTTTACACCTAATCCCGCCCAAGCACGAATCTATAGATAGTAATTTTCCGCCTGATGACTTTTTAAAGACTTTTTTTACATTCCCAGTTGCAGACTTAACATCATCATCTTTCACTACCCCTCCTAATTCAACATTTAATGACTCTGACTTCTTTTTCCATGACATCACACCTGCAATTCTTTTGGAAAAAATACTTGAAATAAAATCAAATACAATTGGGACTGATGGAATATCAATCAAAATGATTAAACTTGCCCTTCCAATTATCTTTTTTATCATATTGCATATTTCTATTTTATGTACACTCTCTAAAACACTTGAAAAAAATGTTCACTTGCAACTTTTCAGATTTCTTGAACTATCTAAGGCCATTGACCCAATGCAATCAGGTTGCTAATGCAAAACATAGCACTCTTACTGCTTCCCTTAAGGTAACGACGGATCTCAAATTAGCAATGGATAACAGGGAGATCACGATTATTGTTATGTTTCATTTTTCGAAGGCATTTGATATGGTTAACTATAAGTTACTCCTACAAAAGTTAAAATCTTTTAACGTATTAAACTATGTTATCAAATGGTTCAAATCCTATTTTAATGATCGGTCTTACAGAATTATTAATAGTAGTGGTGGGCTTTCTGACTGGGGCGAGGTCAAACATTGCAGCTCCCACAAATATGCTGATGATTTCAAAATTTATTTATCGGGACCAATTTCTTCGCTAAGTAGATTACTTGTTCTAGTCCAGGGGGAAATTGATCGTGTGGTCCTCTGGGCCTGGAAGAATGGACTTACTCTTACCTCGGTCAAAACTCAGGCACTTGTTGTTGGACCTACTTCATCCCCATCACTTGAAACTTTGGCATCATTCCCACTACTTTGTATCGAGAATCTCGCTATCCGTTTCTCGGAAGTTGTTAAAGATCTGGGATATTTCCATAACCGTACCTTGTCTTGGAAGGAACAGGTACAGAGCATCACGAGAAAAACATACAGTATTCTACAGCAACTATATAGGAATAAGGACTCTTTACCTACCTCTACTCGGCTACTTTTGGTTAAGAGTCTAATCCTGCCCCACTTTGACCACGGTTGTTTGGTATACGATGGTTTGTCCGACGATTTAACTTTAAAGCTCGAGTGTGCGTTAAACGCTTGCGTCTGTTTTATATACAATTTGCCTAAATACGAACATATAACTTTATACAGGCATAGGGCTGGTCTGCTCAATGTTGCCAAGAGAAGACAATTTTTTATGGGTAATTTTCTCTATACTCTTTTTCGGAACAAAGCTCCTGAGTATCTATTTAACCTCTTCCAATTTGTAGACAGAGACCTTCCAGCACAGTCCAAGCTTCTTAAAAGACATAAAATCCTTAAGATTCCTTTTCGCAGAACATGTCTGCTTCAAATATCATTTATAGTAAGAGGTGCCCGGTTATGGAATAAAGTTCCATACGATATTAGAAATGCACCTTCCCTGTATCATTTTAAGAATCTCTTTTTCAAATATTTGTACAATACTCCTAATCCAACTCTTGAAATTACTCACTGGTAAACTATCACTTTTAGTTCTCGAATATTTCATCTGCGAATCTCTTTCTATCTTCATTAACTTTTGTAAATATTTATTTCTTATGAATACAGTTTTTCATTCTTCATTTTACCTCAACATGCACAGAGAGCTACTAATTAATTAATCACTCAGTCTCAATTACTATGCAATAATCGAATACCTAAAATGATACTTACTCTGAGGTAGACTCTGCTTATTTATTTATTTTATTTAGTTTATAGATTAAATTATAAGATTAATCAAGTATACTGCCGATCAGTGCTTGCACAAATTTGTAATGACCTTGTAATATCCTGCTCCTTAGAGGGCTATTTAGCCCTAGGGACTTTCTTGAATAAATACAAATACTATAAAGATTTAGTTTCTAGTATTGGATGGTCAAAATTCGAAAATACGTTATTTTGGACCACCCTAATATACGCTTGAGACAAACGAGCCTCCTTTTTTGCGCCAATTTGGTTATATTTTTGAATAACTTTGGTGACTCAAGTACCAAGTGTTTCTTTCAGTTTTTCTCATCTGCAACCTCGAGAATTTCAGCGACAGCAGCCTAGCACAGAATCTTCAGTTCCAGGGTCAACAGACGCTTCCTAAAAATATATTTTTTATACCATTATTTCGCTGGTGCTCACGCATATATTTTTTCTTCTATGTTTTTCTACCTTGTTTTTTCATTCTCTCCCGTTTTGCAATTTTCTAATTTCACGATTAATTTTAGTTAGTAGTTTTTCTCTCAGTGTTGATTTTCATTTTTTTATATTAATACTTTTCCAACTTTTTTTCTGTTCTTTTCATTGATTGCCCACTTACAACATTTCGGTTTCGGGATTTTACAGCCACACAACAAGTGCTTTGGTATTAAACCATCGGCCGTGTGGTCGCGTTAGTCATAGTCTGGGGTCTGAAGAGGAGTGTTTGTGTCCATTATAGGTTCTGACGAAAACTTCATTGAGTCTTGTGCGAATTGTTCTCCTGATTTCGAATATGTCGGGTGCTCCTAGCAAATTCTTGCTCATTGAATTGTTATCTAACATTTTGAATTTTTAAATAAAAAAGGAATACCTCTTCAAGTTTAAATCATTTTTTGTATTGTTTTTTCATAATCACTTAGAGAATTGTGACACTCTCCAATTTTAATTAGAGTATATGTTGATTCAATTGATAGTTTACGAGAAAAACACTAAACTGCATTTTTTTAACTTTTCCAATTACTTCTTTTTTTTAATCATGTCGTACTCACTGAGACGAAGATAATTTATTTTGAAAATTTTTTGATTAGACTATCAATTTAGTTTGTCAAAAATTTGAAATAAATACAACATTTTCTCGTCTGTGTGCGCCTTTGTGTGAGGGTTTGGGTCAACGAATTTCTAAAGCACTCGACCCCCCCCCCCCCTGTCACGAGATACTACTAACACTTCTGCACGCCCAAGTATACACAGACGGAAAATAGTATATTTCATGACTAGGTGGAGATCGTTCTGTTTCTAAGGTGAGGGGAGAAATATTTTCAGGACGAGACGGAGACGAGTCCTAAAAACATTTCCCGAACCGCACAAACAGAAAGATCTCCCCCGAGTCACACACGATACTTTTTTTAAATCCCCTATTATTTAGGCACTTTGCATACCAGTTGGTCGGTTGCGCAATTTCGTTTTTCGAAGCTACAGAGCAAAGAGAGCTGATTTGCCAGCGGAGGCGTTTAACCTATTTAACCGATTGTGACAATTACGGTTACACTGAAACACGAAATCATACGAAATACGAAGTTGGCTTAGCAGTTCCAACAACAAATGTAGATATGGCCCCATTGTATCGCTGCCATCGTGAAAAGAACGACCATTTTAAGACCACAGTATAGGCAGGTATAGGCCTTCTTAAAGCGATCTTATACTTATCTTTTCTGGTTCCCGGAAGACTACAGTCCTTTTGTCCCAGCTAACAGTTCCATAAATATAACGGAAATTGGTTTAAGCCTCTAGACCTCCAAAATCAGCCCAGGTTCTTTACGATTTTCAGGTCTAGCTAGTATGTTGATACAGACAGCTATCCTTATTTCAGAGAGAGATAGTGGTGTCTATTTCAATGCCCTAAAAGTGATGCAGGTATAGGCTAAAGGGTACATACCAGAAAAAGACCTAACGTTGTTTGAAAGTGGTATTAAAATGGTATTAAATTGTTATTTCTTTCCACGAGGGTGCACTAGCGTCCTTAGAGACATCGACCTTTACAGATATTAAATCTTATAGTCATCTAAATGGGTGCCTTTTGATGCTATTACCGTTAAATGCATGTTATACTTACGATATTAGCGTGTTTGTATCCACAATAATAAATACTATTACCTGGAACTTTAGGAAACGATTAGAAGCATCTAAACGGACATAACTAACCTATTTCTGGTTCAAATAATTGAAAGTTAATTTTTGTTTTAACGGCTTCATAATTTTTTTAATTATTTAAGCCGGAAATAGGCTATTAATTACCGTTTTGACATTTATCATCGTTTTCCACAGTTTCAACAAAAAATATTTATTATTACATGCTAATATTGCAATTTTCACATCGTTAAGTTTGTGAAGTTTTTCCACTTGTCATACTTTACATTTATTCGAAGTATCATTTGACATAATTTCTTTTTCCCCCAATAACCACATTATCTAGCATTCATTTACACCAATCGCCATTTGTCATAATTCGCACTTCATCGAATTGCCATGCCACAGAAATTTCATTTGTCTTACACCCCATCCGGGCTAAAATAAAGGTGCGAAATTTAAAATCAGCAAAACAGCATTTTTTTATTTGAATTTTGCGCCTTTATTTCAGGTGGGATGGAAAATGGATTGTGTGAAATAATAATTTGAATAAATGTAAAATATGACAAGTAGAAATTCGTGAAAATGAAGATTGGGTTATGTGAAAATTCGGAAAAATGATAGAAATTATGATAACTGTTAGTTAGGACAAATAGAGGTTATGTCACCTGAAAATTCCAAAGAATAAAAATTATGACAACGGCTGTTCGGCCAGTTGATTTTCGGTAAAATAAAACTTAGGTTGAATGGAATTTGAGGGATATTCATGCGCCTAGAATCTCGGATTCTGCAAAATAAATAGTATGTATTAATTACAGTGACACCGTTCAAACCATCATCGCGCCAGCCAATATAAATGCAAATATAGAGACCAAATATAAGTCAGCTGATTAGCTGAAAATCGACAAATTCGCGTCATCAGCTGTGCACAAGGAGAAGGAAAGTCACAGCGATAAGAAAAACAGAGATAAGAACACGAAATTCAAGTTCAGCGATATAGGTCGGTAAGGCAAGCGGAAAATTGATAAACGCGCGCGCAACCAGGTCCCAAGAGTAGGGAGACCAGCGGGACCGACGATACATGGTACCACTCGATCGAAACCAGGCGATCGAGACTTCACTTGCGATCCAACCCAGCAAGAGAACGGAGTTCTCGGAACGGCAACCAGGCTAGCTGGAAGCGAAGCTACTAAAGCACTTGTCGAGACGTTTATAGTGTCGCGAATCAATTAGGATTACGATATCCAGGAGTCACACTCAGGTTCTTTTTATTCAATAATTAATATCGCTTGCTCAAATTGGTTCGCTTTCACAAACAAACAAAATTTCTAACTTACCCAAATCCATAATGGGGACGTTTAATTTGTAGCTTATCGGAGCAAAGATTTTATTTTAACCGGGCTCAGACCTGGAAACTGAAAACCGATGCTCCTAAAGGTAGGAAAGAAATTAATCTGCTTCCGATTCTGGATTTGAGTAATAACATCAAATTACTCCATTTAATTATAAATTTGACAATTGAAAATCAAGGCGGGCTTCTCAACCAGGGCTAATACCTGGAAAATAGACCGCCTGATAACAGAAGCGTCAAATTTCAACAAGATTAAATGGGATAAGACGATTAAGCAAGTTAGAACTTCATTCGGGTTTTCTTTTTGAAAAGTTTCAAATTGTTTTTCCGTTGAGTCCTGAGCTCATACTACAATCTCAAACATAAAATCAGATGCTAGGTAAAGTTAAAATGATACCTAATTTAATGAAGTAAAAGAGAACAGAGTGAAATCAAACCTTTAAAATAAAACTCCAGGATACATTGTTAGGGACGAAAACCTGCCTTAGAATAGGATTTTCCGGCTGGCATGAGGATTAATCAGGCTTAGAATTGATAGTTTAGAAACTGGCGTGCTCGTAACTCCATCCGTGCTCAAGTTAGTCCACATTCTCACAAAAATTTTAATCTAATTGGTTCTTTTGTTTGGCAATTGAAATTAATCGTAACGCGTTAGAGTTAAATTCGATAGAATCGTTGGCTTTTGTAGAGATAAGATCACAAGAAAATTTCATTTCTCGCGAATTTTTGGCTGCAAACTATTTTAAATTTCATAACTTGCGCACTTTGAAAAGTATTGTCACATATAACGATAGGGAAAATAACCTTACCCTACTTCCTAGGGTGTCCTTAGTAGTAAGTTTCTAAAACAGAGCGGTAAGGGCTTGTTTTAATGTCCTCCCAACACTCAATCCAGTTTGTGTAATTAGACTTGACTTGTTAAACAGGCTCAATTAAAAGCAAGCTAAACAATCCTCTTTTTTGACAGTACATAGGTTCATAAAGGCCGATTAAAATGTGACAGATATTTTAAAGATAAAGACAAACAAAGCTTCCTGGGGATGATTCAATTTTCAAAATGCGTGAGTCAAGACTCATAGTGAAGAAATTGCAGTTAAAAAATTCAATAGATCAAATCTAGCGGGAACAAATATATTCTTCCGAACGATCTCAGCGGCCAAACAATTTACCAATGTCACAAGTGTTCATAACTTTGTTTAAAAAAATAAATAAAAAACCAACCGAACACTTAATAAAAGGATTATAAAAAATTTTTATTAACTTTCTAGAGCAGTTGTTGCTCAAAGGTACTTGGTGGTTATGTTACAAATATTGAAACTAAAAGTAACTTCAAAATTAACAGAAAATAAGTTACAAATTACAACAAAATTGGAACTAAGTTACGTTGCAAGTTACTTGTTTAAAAAAGTAACTATGTTACAGTATAACTTACTCAGGCGCGATTATAAACTAAATAATAAAACGAAATATGACTTATTCTATGATTATTATAATTCTTCAGAGTTGAGATCATGCGGTTTATTGCATATTATAGATGAGAAAGCTAATTCTGGATTGGTGGATGAGAAAATTTTGAAAGAACAATAACTTAAAGCTCGAGATATTTAGATAAATCATTTGTACATAACTTATCATACTAAAATAATAAATCTGAAAAATTCAATTGAAATATTTGTAAATATAACATCACAGCCGGTACGAAAACAGCTTTATAATTATGAAAACTCTCCAGGTGCGAATCCGTTCCCAGAAGACGAAACGAGAGATTTGCTCTATGGTGGTGTTTAGGTGTCTTTCTCTTCGATTCAGACAGTGGAGTTAGCATGTGTTAACATAGCATGAGTTAACAGTGAATCATGCAGTGAGAGGTGCGAATATGACAAAGAGTGAAGAATCTGAGCACTGCTTTGAGTGTGTTAGTTATAACCAAAATGCCCGAGATTGCCCAAATAAAAGGCAAAAATTATGCTATACTTGTAAAAGAACTCGGAACATCAGCCGAGACTGCAAAGCCTCTCAAGCTACTTTGGAGATCGGAGACGGGGTTATAAATATAATAATTCAAATCAATTTTACTCTCGTAGTTTCCGAAGTTCAGGTCAGAGTCAAATGCGAGGAATTAAAAGGAAAATCACTAATGAATCACAAGGCAGCATAGGAAAAGCTGTAAAGGGAAAATTCAGAAGTATTAGAGACAGGGGTACAGGTAATTATCGTCGACGAAGTTCCAAGTATGAGAACAATAAAAGTTTCTCCCAATAAAATCAGCCGAAGAAAAATAACTCTTCATGAGGAAAGAACGAAGGTGAGCAACTACACAAATACTGAAATTCTGAAAATAATGTAGAAGTAGAAGCGTTTGTTACTAACACAAGCAGCGTAGGTTTGGATGAATCCCTCCCGAAATTCTTAGCAGATTCTGGTGTGACAGAACATTTAACTAACTCTAAGATTTTCTTTAAGACATTTAATAATTCTGATCAAGGTGTGATGAAATGTGCTTGCTATTTATTTAGGTAATGAAAAGATTGACATATTCGACCCGATGTCAAAGGAACTGTTCATATCAGGTGTCTACAAACGTCCATACTGGATAATAGAATTGAACATTAACAGGAGCAGTAATGATGTGAATTTTCCCATGATTACAATTAACCGAGTACTTGCAAATCTAGCTGAGAGAAGTTCTGAAATAAAAAGATATGTTAAACGAAGGGTCACTGCAAAAGATAAGTCACAAAAAAGTCCATCACAGGAAAATCCAATTGAATGAAATAAGATATTAATCAAATCAATATCCGATTAAATGAGTGATGAGATTTCAGGTGCGGCAGCTAAATCTCATATTGACAAAGATAAAAATACGAAACCATATGAACAATCCAATTTTGACGTAACAATATGGGATCGTAAATTCTATGACGTAGATCACTTTACAGCAGAAAATAAGAAATTTAATAAAAACAAGAAGGCCATGCTGTGGAGCGTGAGGTTCGGTCATGCTTCATTGGCTTAACTTAAGGCTTTGCAATTGAAATCCCCGGATAATAAAGAATTAACTGATGCGATTTTTGATGATTCTATCATGGATTGTAAGGCGTGTCTAATTTATAAATGTAATAGGTTGCCTTTTCCATTTATGCGCAATCGTGACACTGTTCCTCTCCAAATAATCCATTCAGATGTTATGGGACCTATTTCACTTGCATCTCATCCCAAGGGATACAGATACATTTCTGTATTCATAGATAGTTATTCCCGATTAGCAATGACATATCCTATGAAAGCGAAAAGCGAGACCGGAAATTATTTTGAAATGTTCGTAAAGAGTGCGCGAAACTTTTTAGGGTATGATGCAAAGGTATGTTATTTAAGATCAGATCAAGGTAGTGAATTTAAAGGGGGTTACTTGATGGAAGTCCTAAAAAATATAGGTGCGGAATTACGATTAGCTAGTCCCGATACGCCACAGAATAATTGACTGAGCGAACGGTTTAACTTAAGGCTCATGTAGTGGTTAATGTAACCTAGAAAACTCACATGAAAAAATTAATTAGAAATGCTAGCGCAACGAATGATTATCGGGGGCAATTTTTTTTCCTTTTGGAAGCTCAAATTTATATTCGAGGCCGAACGTCCCTGCGGATCGCCAACAGTTGCGATAAATATGTTAAATTCCTTAAATATTGCATCTTCAAAGCAGCAGAGGAGAAATAAACAGAACTGGCGCGATATTAAAAATAGAAGAATTATTCCAACAGACATAGGAGTTTATTTCGGAATTTTCCGAGCCATTATTTTATATTCAATGTATTGTTCCTTCTTTTAGTGTTTTCATACAAATATATTTTTTTAATAAGATAAATTTCTTATGGTTTTTAACAAACTATAACAACTTTATCAAAATTATCACTCTTTTGTCTTTTGGAATAATTTTTCTATTTTGAATATCGCGCCAGTCCTGTTTATTTTTGTCTGCTGCTTTGGAAATGTAATATTTAAGAAATTTAACATATTCGTCAGAATTGTCGACGATCCGCAGAAACTTTCCGCCTCGAATATGGATTTGAGCTTCCAAGAGGACAAAAATTGCCCCCTGATAATTGTTCGTTGCGCTAGCATTTCGAATTGATTTTTTCCAGGTGAGTTTCCTAGGTTACATTACCCCCTACATGAGTCTTAAAACTGCAAAAGAAAAGAAAATATTATATGCATGATGCGATGTTGCTGGAACATTTATAGGACGTAGCTCTATCTTTAGTTGTGCATACATACGGTCATACTCCACATAAAATCAATAATACGATTTTGCCATTACAGAAATTCGCTCCTAAACATCATTTCAATACCAATCAGATCAAAAGATTTGGATGTGTAGCCTATATTAAAGTCCAACGAAAAATAGTTCCGAAATTTAGAGCTGAAGGAAGGCGATTTATTTTGGGGGGTTAAAACACTAAAGGATATCAATTTTTGAGACCGGAAGACGGAAAGTTTCATGAATGTAGGGACGTACGATTCAATGAAAAAATAGTTTACGGAGACAAATATGAAAAAAAAATTCTATCAAAGGTACGCCACCAATTGACGAGATTTTACATAAAGATAAATGGTTAGTTGAGTTTGATAAAAGTGACAACAAAGACACTGAAATATCTAAAACGGAAGAAGTCATGGTGCGTAAAAGAGGTAGACCAAAGAAAAAATATATCAAATTGAAACATAAATTACGGTTCTGAGTTCTTTCAATTCATGAAACTTATAAGGCGACAGCTTAGTTGTCTTGTCCTACGAAAGATTAATCAGAACGAGGAATGGATTGTATAAATGATGAAATTTTCCATGCTCTATTGAGCGAGATAAATTCTGGTCCTAAAAATTATAAAGAGGCAAAGTGTAGTAAAGAAAACCAAATTGGCAAACAGCCATTAAGAACGAGTGAAATTCCATGAATAAAAATAAAGTCTGGAAAATTGTAGATAGACCGTCTAAAATGAAAAATGAAGAAAAGATATCAGTAATAGACTCACAGTGGATCTTCAAACGTAAAGTAGATGTACATGCTGTAATTGTCATTGCAAATAAATATGATTTTAATATTTGTCAATTAGATAACAATACAGCATTCTTACATCGTGTGTAATTAACAATTAAGGATTAACCAATCAGAAGCACGAGTTAGACGGTCGACAGTCCATGTGCCATCGAAAGAATGTGTGCATAAACAAGTTCAGTTCGTATAATTTCTCCTCCGTTCGCTTTTCCAGTAAGTTGTGACTCGCTGGTGTAACTTCTCACGTCAACGAGATGCAAAAATTAAAAAATAGGTTTTCCACAATCAACCAAATTAGACAACATTCTCATGAATTCTGTAAAATTTCCTTGAATTCTGTAGAATTTTCGAGAACTCAGTAGAATTCTCTTGAATTGTGAAGAATTCTCCTGAATTCGACAGAATTATCAAATTATCGCGTTTTCTCTCGAATTCAGCAGGATATTCTTGAAATCAGCCAAATTCTTTAGAATTCAAGAGGATTCTCTAGAGTAAGGCAGAATTCCCTCAAATTAATCATAATTCTCTGGTATTCTGTAAAAATATCACTAGAATT
>CAKNWT010267374.1:4057-15630 GCA_932066315.1 Andricus coriarius
TTTTCAATGCATGTTTATAAAATTTACGTAAACCATAGTGAAATTTATTCATGAAATTTCAATAACTTTTGCTTCAATATTAAGTTTCGTGTCACTGGAAATTAATGAATATGGTCTCAAATTAATATTCAAAGCCAAATTTATGAAATTTAAGTTACATAAGTCATTGAAAACTGACTGAATTTTCTAACAGTGTATATACGTTATAAGGGACCCGAAAGGACAATTTTCAGTGTCAATGCGTTTCCGAATTATACAAATTTTTATATAATATAAAATGTTAGGTAAAATAAATGTTTAATAAGAACAAAATGACATACTAATAGGGTGAAGTTAAATCTTTGAAATAATCGAAACATAGTCGTGTTTGATATCAAAATAATCAGCAATTGACAAAAAGGTATAATACGTAATGATATGTCGACTTTAACCATTCACTAAAGAATGCTAATTACGATTATCGCGTCAGAGTAGCAAAAGAACGCTCCAGCGAGCTGTCCGCTCCAGTATCGCACATCTGCCGCATTACTCGGAAAAACCGAGGCGAGAGCGAGAAACGACGAGACGGGACGAGGAAGAATCTGACGAGACAACCCGAGGAATGGACCTGCGAAAACGATACGGCTCAAAATAATCATAACACTACGGGTGGCCCGACTCTGGGCGATATTTGGCCCCACCATCGGCGTTATATTATCCAGTACAAGTAATCTCACTGCTGCCGACCGTCTGTCCAACTCTGGCCCAAGGTTGGGTCGACGGTCGTTTAGGCTTTGGAAAATTGGCTCAAAATAACCATAACACTACGGGCGGCCCGACCCTGGGCGATAGTTGGCCCCACCATTGGCGTAACATTATCCAGTGCAAGTAATCTCACTGCTGCCGACCGTCTGTCCAACTCTGGCCCAAGGTTGGGTCGACGGTCGTTTAGGCTCTGGGAAATTGACTCAGAATAAGCATAACACTACGGGCCGCCCGACCCTGGGCGATCGTTGGTCCGACCATCGGCGTAATATTATCCAGTGCAAGTAATCGTATGCTGCCGACCGTCGGTCCAAATCTGGCCCAAGGTTGGGTCGACGGTCGTTTCGGCTTTGGGAAATTGGCTCAAAAAAACCATAACACTACGGGCGGCCCGACCCTGGGCGATAGTTGGCCCCATCATCGGCGTAATATTATCCAGTGCAAGTAATCTCACTGCTGCCGACCGTCGGTCCAACTCTGGCCCAAGGTTGGGTCGACGGTCGATTAGGCTCTGGAAAATTGGCTCAAAATAACCATAACACTACGGGTGGCCCGACTCTGGGCGATAGTTGGCCCCACCATTGGCGTAATATTTTCCAGTGCAAGTAATCTCACTGCTACCGACCGTCGGTCCAACTCTGGCCCATGGTTGGGTCGACGGTCGTTCATGCTTTGGGAAATTGTCTTAAAATAACCATAACACTACGGGCGGCCCAACTCTGGGCGATAGTTGGCCCGACTATCGGCATGATGTCGCATAATAATAAAAAAGTTAATTATTTTTTCAACTGCTTTTAGCTGTGGCTTATGAGGATGGTTTTTTCATTGACTTTCAATTCTATAGTTATAGAGTAATGGGTAAGACTCCCGACTGCTAGGCGATAGATTCAGATATAGATGTGGGTTCGAAACCCCGTAGTGTTAGAAATTTTATTTGTAATATAATGTTTAAAAATGTAATATATGTATTAATTCTAAGCAGGACTATTCACATTTATAGTCAGAATACCCGCAATCAATTATTATTTATTTTTTGAATACCTATTTTGTGTATTTCCACCAGTGTAGTACGAACCTTCAATAATCAATGTCGCCCGACCATTGGCTCACAAAGTTGGGCCAACTTTGAAAACCAATGGTATGCCAACCTTGTATTCCGCGGTTGGCTCAACCATGACAAGTATTGTTGGCCTAACTGTAAAAAATAAAGATGGCTTGCGTTATTATTACGCTAGTTGGCCGGACCATTGGCGCAGAAAGTTGTGCCGACCTTAAAAAGATTGGCCCAACCATGGCCCGATCGTCAATTTGCACCTGGGTCTATCCTTGAATATTTTGTGTACTTTTCCAATGACTACATACTTCTATCCCCACGTTTACATTTCCCTCTCCCATTCTCACCATTTTCATCTTCTCCTTAAATTCTTCTATTCCCCCGGCTAACCAATTATCTTTTCGTACTCGTTTTTCTTTCTTATTTTCTTTGGCTGCTTTCTGCTTATCTCTCTTCCTTATCTCTACTATCACTGATCGTGGGAGATGATTCAAGTCTACATAATTTCCTATAATCAATAGCCTCCTTATGTTCTCCCTTACCTTATCGTAAACGATAACATAGGAGTATACTGGAGAACTCCGGGTAAATGGAGTTAGCGCTAAAGTGTAACAAAGAGGTGATAGAAAAAGGTCCGTAGAGATAACGCGATAGAAAGAAGACAGAAGATATTTTTAAGATAGAAGGAGAGGAGAAAGAGGAAATATAAACTATGAGGAATTGAAACAAGACAGAGAAACTCAAGTAATAGATAGATTGGGCAGGGTGGAGGAAAAATAAAAAAAGAGAAGAAATGCAAAAAGGAGTAAGGGAATCAATGTATAGTGTACAGAGTATGTGAATAGGTAGAGGAGAGATGTAAGCATATATGGGATGGTTGCATGAGAGGAAAGGAAGAGATACAAGGATGACAAGAGAATGTGAAGAAAATTTTAGAGAAGGAAGGACTGGGAGAAGACTGAATGAAGAATGTAGAAGACACTAGAAGAGCTAAAAAATAAGAATAACGGAGTGTCGGTGAGAGTGGATAGAAAGCATGAGTGGAAAGGAAAGGAGGAGAGAAAGCAGAAATGGGTACCTAAAATTGTAAAGTGATGTGAGATATTTTCATTCATTTATTTTAAACGTATGTCGATGTACTTTGATACGCTGATTAAGAATATGGTCATAAAATTAATCGCAAATGTCATTGTCAAGGTCAAAACTTGAAAAATGCTTTTCTTCATTTTTAGCCATATCTCAACTCAGCGATATCCATCCCTTTCGCACATTCGATACCATTTCCAGTATTTAAAAAAAGCGAACGAATTTTTTTATAGTTTTTAAATACTTGAGTTCGAGCTAAAATCACATTCTGAGATCTGAGAACAAGGATATAGGCATTATCTGTTTATTTTAAAAGTTATATAAATATACTTTTCTTGAGATTATAAAGTTCAAAACGATTTTGAAGATTTCATTTGTATCGAAAAAGAATCTACAACATCTTAAGAACATTAGAAAAAATTCGAGTCAGTTTAAAAGATATTTAATACTTTTACAAGTTTGGAATAAATTTGAAAATATTTGATCAACTTTTAGGATATCTTTTTAGGTTTGAAAATATTCCTAACCTCTTTAAAACTTATAAATATTTTGAAAATGATTCAAAATTTTTCTAAAAATTTTGTTTAAGGAGGTACGGTCGCGCATACTATCTGAAAAAAGTTAGTCTTAATTCTATGTCCGAAAATAATACTGTTTGAGTGATTTATTAACACTTGAATGTATAATATGTAGCTTATTTGCGTCGAAGAAACTCAAAAATTAGATAATTATGTCGGTATAATGTTTTATTAATTAATTTCCTGTCAGACCTAAGAGAAAAATTTTGGCTGTGATTGTACACTAGGCATAGAGAAGTTGTGTATACAGACGAGTACACACTACTCCTCAAGATCTGAGCGTAGACGCGGCAACGTCGCATTTTTCATGGTGTAGTCTTTGACAGTCGTGCTCCTTGACTGCAAATGAAAACGTGACATTTGTTCAAAATGACGATCGATTAGTAGTTAAAGGTGAATTTGTGAAAAAGAAAGTTTCTCATGAAAGATGGAAAGATGTAGCGCATGCGTTAGACCCGCTAGGCGCTTTCACAGCTTTGCCGGATAGCTACCACGTACTTGTTTCAATTTTCGAATAATTGAAAATTCTCAAACTTTGCAAACCTCTCATCCACAAGCTAAGAGGTCATACATTCTGAATTTTTTTTTAAATCTTCATGAAACCCCCTTCTAACATATATTAGTTTTTGAAAAAAACGGTAAGAATAGTTCACGAGTTAGATTTAGAAATGTAACATTTTCCTATGCTTGGGATAGGCTTTACGTGTACCAGGGTTCAACTTTGATCTTAATTATCTCAGCTCAGGAGAGGGCAATATTTTTTAAATTTCGCAAACGTTTAGATAACATTCCAAAGAACCTATAGCCAAGGTTTAAACCAATCCATAAGAAAAGTGTGTCCGTGACCGTACCTCCTTAAACTCTGCAAAATTAAAAAAATTAACTGAAAATATTCCAGATTATGTTTTGAAAATTTTGTAAATCTTTTGAAATGTTTTGAAAAGAAGAAGAAGAAAGTCCATTAAAAGTTTGCTAGGAATCTAATGAAATTTTTTTCATTCTCTTCAGATCTTTCAAAATTCTTTAAAACAAGTTTCTGAATCTGTTTTTCGTAATCTTCAAAATCTACATTTTGTTGAACATTTTTTGAAGTTTTTTCAAGTTTAAAATTATTTTTTAATCTTCTCAAAAATTCTAAATATATTTCAAACTTACACGATTTTGTATTAAATTTTGTAATTTTGCAAAATCGAAAAATTTTGCTTTATAATCTTCTACACTTTTTTCGAAATTTGAGGAAAACATTTCAAAACTTCTCCCCTGAAAAACTTACTAAGATTTTATAAACTTAGCGAACGAACATACATACAATTTATGTTAATTATTAAAAAAATGTGGAATCTTAATGAAATTATTTTGAGAAAAGACACGTTGGAAAGGGGGACGTGTGTGACCTAATTATTTCTGTGGCCAGTCACAGGGGTGCCTTCCCGCCCCTCATGACACGTTGGAAAGGGGGTCGTGTGTGAGCTAAGTTATTTCTGTGGCCAGTCACAGGGTGCCTTCCCGCCCCTCATGACACGTTGGAAACGAAGTCGTGTGTGAAATAAGATATTTCTGCGGCCAGTCACAGGGGTGCCTTCCCGCCCCTCATGAGACGTTGGAAAGGGGGTCGTGTGTGACCTAAGTTATTTCTGTGGCCAGTCACAGGGGTGCCTTCCCGCCCATCATGAAACCCTGGAAAGGGGGTCGTGTGTGGCCTACGTTACTTCTGTGGCTAGTCACAGGGGTGCCATCCCGGCCCTCATGACACGTTGGAAAAAGGGTCATGTGTGCCAGTCATAGGAGTGCCTTCTTGCCCCCTCCCCCATGACACGTTGGAAAGGGGGTCGTGTGTGGCCTAAGTTATTTCTGTGGCCAGTCATAGGGGTGCCTTCCCACCTCCCATGACAAGTTGGAAAGGGGGTCGTGTGTGACCTCATTTGTTTCTGTGGCCAGTCATAGGGGTGCCTTCACGCCCCCCATGACACGTTGGAAAGGGGGTCGTGTGTGACCTAAGTTATTTCTGTAGCCAGGCATAGGGGTACCTTCCCGCCCCCCCATGACCCGTTGGAAAGGGAATCGTGTGTGACCTAAGTTATTTCTGTGGTCAGTCACAGGGGTGCCTTCCCGCCCTCCATGACCCGTTGGAAAGGGAGACTGTGTGACCTAAGTTATTTCTGTAGCTAGTCATAGGGGTGCCATCCCGGCCCTCATGACACGTTGGAAAGGGAATCATGTGTGGCCTAAGTTATTTCTGTGGCCAGTCATAGGGGTTCCTGCCGCCCCCCATGACACGTAGGAAAGGAATTAAGAATTATAATTCTTTTAGAAAATTCACTGTTCCTAGGCAGAAATGTAATTCTTTTGTAAAATTCCCTATTCCAAGTGAAAATCATGATTTTTTCACAAATTCCCTATTCCAAATCAGAATTAGAGTAATAAAATATATGAAATCCGATTAAATTTCCATATTATTATATTCGAGAGAAACATCCCAGTCGTTGAATCATATTTCTGGTTTTAGCGATTTTCCTGATCCCTGTCCATGTAAAAATGTACCATGAAATTTATATGCAGGCCTGGTACTCACTTCAGAGATGAAAAATTGTGTAAGTAGTATCACAAATTTGAAAAAAAATAATGACCACGCCTCGGATCGCGCTGACTTTACAGTGATCGACACTGAGTTGAGAGGAGTTGAGAAGAGTTTAGAAGAGTTGAGAAGAATTTAAGTGATTTTCCCTGAGTTGACGCGATTTCCTAAGATTTGGAAAAATTTCTCATGATCTGGCCGGATCATAAGAAATTTCACTTGACCTGTTTTGAGTGAGGAATGACTTTTCACTAATTTTCACTCAGTGAATAGCCCCTCGAGCATGAAGCTTCTTTTGGTGAGCAGGCTCGCACCTTTTTCCTGGCAGTTCAGTTTCAACCAAGGTGTACGATAGTGTTGCCATTCAGATTTTTAAACTAATTTCAAATCAAGTGTGCTTTCCTAAACAATTCAGGTATTTGAGTCCGTCAATTTGAAGTCAGTGTTTCTTTCGCTTTCGATTCCTGGTTCAGCAATTTCCGGGCTCGATCATCTTCCGGTGTTGTGGGAAGTGACGAGTCGGATGACGTATTTATTCCGGTCGCGTCGGGATCGATGGTTGGGTGAACGATCGTGGTTGTAGCTTCCGGAGACTACATCTTTGCTAATCTTCTAAAACAACCAAAACATTTTTTTGGGCACAAAAGGAGTGCTTTATTGGATAGGCTCGGGGACTCTTATCTCGGATTAAATTAATAAAAGGTATCTAGAAGTTTTAATAATAACGGTGATAATTGTCTTTTTCTTTTCGTTGAATTTAACATGACCGAACGTCATTTCTTCGCTAGCGGAGGAGCATGAACTGAAAGCCCGACAAACTTAGTCACTGGCTATGTAATTGTCTGCAACATTGCAAACGCCTCGAGACAGGCTCTCAGGCATGACAAACTTACTCACTGACTGTGTTATTGTTCACAACATTGCAAACGTCTCGAGATAGGATCTCAGGCATGCCAATTATACTGCTGATGGATAGTTTGCAACATTGCGAACGCCTCGAGGCAGGTTTTCAGGCATGACGAACTTACTCACTGATTGTGTGATTGTTTGCAACATTGAAAACGCCTCGAGACAGGCTCTCAGGCAGGGCTAACTTATTTACGAAACAGATTATATATTTTTGTCCTATTGTGTTGTTATTCAGTTTAGCTTAAATCTTGATCAGAGTTTAACAAGCTAACTTCGAATTTGTTTCCTCAGGTTATTTTCTGTTGTTCTATGTTCGCAAAGTGAAAACGCTGTACAGAAAAAATTGGGGGTAAAAAGTGTTGCGGGTAATCGTTCAAGCATGGTAATATTCAGCTGATTACTCACAACTGAGGTAAACCTTCCGTGGTTACAGGCCTGTAACGTGCTGCCTCTATCGGTGACCACCAGAGATATCTTTTTTGTCATTAAGATTGGTTGCAGGTCTACAATCATTACGCAGATTATGACAATTATGGACATATCTCATCATGAGAGTCATGGACCTTTTGAAGAGCTAATTGTCGTTAGTATCTTCGATCACAAATCTAAAGGACACTGTGTTTTCCGCTGAGCAGCAAAGAATCATTTCTAAGTTGCTCCGCAGTCAGATTCAGTTATTGAATGATAATTTCCAGACACTCAGATCCTATCATCTCCAACTTGTAAGCAACGATGCCATTACCAGTGAAATACAAATAAAAATGATACTAAAAAAAAATTTCATCCTCTGCTTATGCCCTGAAGGTGACCAATCCCCGATAGGCTAAGCGATTGCAGCATGAATAGCGGTTCGTTGTCAGCTCAGTCGGTGGCATGCAATTGGGACTGAACGGAATACTCGTGGAGTAATAAGGAAGCGAATGAAAAACGACCTTCCGGACCCCAGCTGCCGGTTGTCGATATCAGTCGCACCTCTACTAACAAGTTTCATGTCGACTTTTATACATTTTCCCTCCCACTAGCAGAAAATAGAAGAAAAAAATCAAAACATTATTTCGGCACCTCCATGCTATACTCCTCAATCTGGGGTTAGGAGTCTAAACTCTTCAATCTCGTTTTGTGCTGACCCATACACCCACGTACGCGTAGCAGCGTTAGGTATAAACACAAAGCGAGATTATAGAGTTAAGACTGCTAACCACAGATTGCAGAGTTTAGCATGCAGGTACCGATTTGTCTTTTTTCCACAAGATGTTCTACGACTGGCAAGGTGAATAACAAATTAAAATTTTTGTTTGAGTAGAAGATGTCGATTTTACCTGAGACATTACATAAATCATGCATTCGTATCTTTGCTGTTCGACTGGAAAACCTAGCAAGTGACATTTGCCATAGAGTTTATTTTCCTACGAAAGTATGTCTGAAAATAGTCACAACGGAAAAAGTAACTTACTAGGTTCTTCCGTTGGACGTAAGATCTTCAGAATCACGGAGAGTCGAGCGAATTTTGAGTAACAAAAAACTTTCAGTGAGAAATTTGTACAGAAAGGTATAAATAGGTCTTCTACGGAAAGAATTATTCAAAATAAAAAAAATGTAAGGTAAACAAATTATATATAATAATCTACCATTTACTGATTCATCTATTTTGTCCAATCCATATTGAAGTTCAAATTTTTCGCTCGGTTTCAGCGTATTTTTTATCTAGCGACTTCTTCTATCGTTTCAATGTGACAGTTTAATATGTCAATTTGATATCTTATAAAATTGTCTTCAACTTGAATTATGTTTAGAATTATTCATTTTGCGATTTAGATGAAAATGAGCGAATGAAACATTTTTTAAAATATTTTAAATTTTAATTGAATTTTTGTTATCTTAAAATTTTTGTTAAGGAGTCCAAAGAGCTGTCCGATCAATCCGTTGGGCGATTTTGTCGTGTTTTGGATTTTATTCTTGACGTGGGTTGAGTTTCAATCGAATATTGTTTATTTCCCTTTTCTTTTAGAAGGGATTCTACCTCCAAGGGAGAGAGCTAACGATCCTCCATCATCATACTGCTACCTTTAATGAACACATTGAAACCCGCATTTCTTAGCTTGGTGGCAGTATGGAATAGGGTTTTCCTTTCTTGTCTTTCATCTGGTGATCTGTCAAGAGTGACAGAATCTTTTAAAGCTGTGCGTTTGTTGAGAACCTCCTGCTTCCACCTAAAGAATGGAAACGCACAAGTACGGGCCTATTGCCTTGCGTCCTCCCCAGTCGATAAATGGAATCAATATTCGTTTTATTAACCCTTCCCCGGCACACTTCCGTGAAGTCACGTATTCGGCACACTGGATTCTAATGCACCCTAGTGACAAAAAACCGTTATAATAAATAAACTATTTGATATTTTAAATTGATTTTTTTGTTGGAAATTCTTTAAAGTATACTTTTTAAAGTAGTTTAGGTTATGTAGCCAAAAAATTAAATTTAGCAGGTTCATAAAATAAAAATTTCTCCTACCTTTAGGTACTTAAAATGTATTAAATAAGGTCGTGGGGTGCAAATGATCCCAGTGTGCCGAACAAGGGCTAACTGAGAGACCTGCGCTAGCCGGAATATTGAGAACAAATAAAAAGAGGTCCTTGTTAGATTCCTCGTCGTCCGATAGGTTGTGAATCAGGGTATTGCAGGAGCGGGCTTGCCACTGAAGAAAGTCAACCTCTAGCTTGAGTGAACCACATTTCTCCTCTAATGCCGGATAACTTTTTTCAGCATTTCATATTGTAATTTAGATGTGCTAAATTCAATTTTTAGAGCATCAAAATAGACTTCAATTGAGCTGTGTCCGTTTTAGGTTAGATTGCAGAATAGGGTCGTAACCCCTATTTTGCCTGGAATTTTTTTTTCGACAACAAACTATTAGAATCTTTAATTGAACGATAAATGAAGCGATTTGACAAGGCAAACGTTTAAAATTATTGTCACTTTTGTTACTACGATGTCTAAAATCTGGGTCTGTCACGATATCGGAATGATCATATTATGATCGAGATTATTAACATTATTTTTGTGACCAGTCAAAGGGATGCCTTCCCGCCCCCACGAGACGTTGGAAAGGGGTAGGGATTTTACCAACATTATTTTTGTGACTAGTTGAAGGGGTTTTAATTAATTATTTACACTGTTTCTGGCCGTACGGATGTTTAAAAGCATCTACACAGTGAGTTAAATAGGATCATTCCGATTTCATGACAGACCCATATTTGAGACATCGCAATAACAAAAGTAACAATAATTTTAAACTTTAGCCTCGTCAAATCGTTTCATTTATCCTTCAATTAAAGATCATACTAGCTTGTTTGACGAACATTTTTCTTTTCTCCTAAAACAGAGGTGACGCCCCTATTCTGCAATTGCACCCCGTTTTAAACAGTTTGACGTCCTTTTTGGTTTCCTCTGTGTCCGCTTAATAACTTGAGAACATTTGTATCGCCACTCATATTTGTAACTAGAAGCTACTTTGAACGTTGTAGATAAGAGCAATCGATAATAGTTGTCAACACACGCACACACACACGCACACAGCGCACCAAGCCTGGTTAGCTAACGCACACTACTTGAGGGGCAATGCGAAATTTATGAAGATGTCTGTTCAAGACCACAAATTCCTCAGAGAGACACAGAACTGATCAGCATTCTGAATGAAACTCACAAACTCATGAGCAGAAAGTTATCCCAACAGGTGCCACAGCACAAAAACAACGCGATGAGAACGAAACAAAAAATCTATCATTTGATAATCTAGACCAAATCAAGAAATTCATACGCGCCACGAGAGACACGTGTTGCTCACACGTGCGCCATATTGCCACCAAAATTGTTGAATTTTCAAGCCAAAAAGTTTAATTTTCCACAAAACAGTAGAATTTTCGATAAAATATTTGAAATTTCAACTAAAACGATGAATCTTCCACCAAAAAAGTGAATTTTTAACGAAACATGTGACAGTTAATATTTCAAACAAATAAGATTCTGATTTGAAATAAAAAACAGTTGAATTCGACCAATAAAGACGAATTTTCAACAAAGTAGTTGAATCCTCAACGAAAACAGATTAATTTTTAACCAAGCGGTTGGAGTTTTAATAAAAAAAGACGAACTTTCAACCATAGTATGTTGTGCACCAAGGCAGCGCGAAAAAGTCTTTCTAAGGCCGAGCGTGAGTTTTTGCAAACACACGAGACCGTTAAAAGACTTCGTTGACTCGATACACACGATATTATATATAGGGGAGCGGCGGCGAATGCGGCGCGGCTAAATACAAGTACAAAATCACAAAAGTTTCGTGTAAACTTACTCTCCTAATCTGAATTAGTGAAATTTCACTAATTCAATAAGCGAGAAGTCGGTCACTAACGATTAGTAGAAAACTACTAATTTAATTGATGGAAATTGTCCACTTATGAAATTAGTAAAATTCCACTAAGCAATTAGTAGTTCGTGTCCCTGGACCCAGGTGCGAATTTGGGTTGGCAGCCAGAGTTGACGGTCGGCCCAAGGTCGGGCCGGCTTTGGCAAACGAATTATGCTAACCAAGGTTGGCCCAACTATAGCAGTTCGAAGCCACCTTAGTTGGGCC